>ML266438.1:2228-51391 GCA_005239495.1 Nicotiana undulata
GACCATTTCCCACAGGAGCATAACCTTGCTGATTCATTTACAGTATGTACATTATTACCGCGATTATTATGGATAGCGGTGCGGACTTCAAAAATACCTCTGTCATTATCATACTGCAAAAATGAATGTCAATGTGCTCGCCGTCTATATTTCTCAAATATCTGCATCGGTACTGGCATAAATTCAACACCCCTTTCCATCAATTCCATTGCAGCTGCAGACCGTTCAACAAACCTCTCCGCCATCTGCTTGAAGGACATTCGCACCATGGCTGTGACGGGCAATCCTCTTGCCGACTTCAATAACCCGTTGAAGGACTCTGACACGTTTGTAGTAAGAACTCCCCATCGTCTTCCACCATCCGCATGCAAAGTCCATTATTCAGGGTGATGTCGCATTAGCCAACAATAGGCTGCCTCGTCTTCTTGCCTGATAGATTCCATATGCCTCCGGAATTTGTGTTGTTGGTTGTCCGTTGCTGCCATCCACATCAAATCATGCAGATCCTTGTTGGGATATGCCTTCTGGAAATTGGCCTTAAAGTGCCTCACACAGTAACGGTGGTATGCATAAGGCTCTTGCCATGCAGGCAAGTTCTCCACAGAACTTAATATACCACCGTGACGATCAAATATTAGACAAATACTTGAACGTTGTTTGACAACGTGCTCTTTCAGGTGGTTCAAAAACAGAGTTCACGTCTCTATGCTTTCATTGGTACAAACAACAAAAGCTAGAGGAAATATATGTCCGTTAGCATCCACTGCCACGGCTATCAAAAGCTTGATATCGTACTTTCCATAGACATGAGTTCCGTCTATGGATATTACGGGCCGGCAATGCGAAAAACCATCAATTGCTGGCTTAAACGCCCAGAACACGTAATTGAATATGTATTCTGGTGTTCCCGGACTCCGTTCAAGCTTCCATTCAACAACCGTCCCGGGGTTAAAGTGCTGCAGTGCGGCCATGTACTTTGGTAGAGCTGCAAATGACTTATCCCAGTTACCGTAGACAAATTCAAATGCTCGTTTACGCCCAAGAAATGCCTTTCTTTTGGTAATGGTATGGCCATATTCCTGGTGGACTGATGTAATGCACTCTTTGATTTTATACCTTATGGACGCTTCGAGATGTGGAATAATTACAAGAGAAATCAAGTCAATATCCAAGTTGAAGTGATTCCCGTTGAATGTGTCCATTTCGCATGTGTGGGTGGGAATGTATTTACCCACTTTCCACATACCTGTCTTCTTCTTGGTCGCACGCAACATCCAATTACATGGCCAAAACCACCTGCGGCAAACAACCTTGTATACTACCGGACTTGACTCCCATACCTGCATTTCACGACACTCTTTTACGTTGTGCATTTTACAAGCGCTGCTTACGCGCGCTTTATCAGGTAAAAGCATCCCCTTTGCAAGCACCGTTGGTCTAGACTTATCCCACATTGCTGCCCGGATTTCATCAAAATCCCTTGTGAGAGCTTCCACATCCGTCACGCTTGGCAAGTTATCACTGTAAGGAATCTCCCTTGAATGAAACGGCACTTCGGACTCATACACTCTTCGTCTAGGGGGGGTCTCTTCAAATCAGGTCCTTCCTCTTCATCCTCATCATCACCATCCTCACGAGGAAAGGGTGTCTCATCTCCGGATTCATCGGCATTGTTGTCGTAATCACTGTTATGTTCCTCACTCTGTGCATCAGCCAGATCCCGATGTAATACGTCATTTTCGGACAATTGAGTGAGTACGGGTGGTTCAACTTGCTTGTTTTCACTGCACAACCAACAAAAATATAAGCTACTGAAATTAATAAATACTTTTCATATAGCTATATCGCTTGACTTACAAGTCGTAATGTGATGAAATTCCATGATGGACGTTTTCACTTAGGTGATGACTACCGGATGGGCCACTTGTAAAATTCATATCCGGCCGGTACCCCCTATTAAATATATGAGCGTTAATACAAATTCAATACACCAAAAATATACATAATTAACACAAATGAAAATTGAAGTTTACCACTCGTCTTGTGAATATTGGAAAGCAGGATAGAAATAATTTTCTCCCTGTTCATTCGTCGGTAGTGATATGTTTAAATCAAGGAAAAGTCTTCCATCCTGAACCTGTCCGGCAAAAACTGCTCCAGAATAACCACCCGATGACTGGGGGGTATCTCTACTACGCACAACCTCATTTTTTGGAGCGTCTTCGACCATCACGTACATCTCCAACATTGTGATTACAAGAAATTCCCNCTGACACTGAGCAGGCAAACTGTAGCCCACAGAGTTATTCTCCATCACAACATCACCCCCCAATATAATGAAACTCTCATTCTACGCTCTTCAGACATAATGAAAAAATGCTGGAGAATTTAGCAACAATAAATGTTTGATCAAGAGTTTGAAATTTTTTTGAATGAAATACACTGAAATTGTAACCTCTTTATATAGAAAATGGCCAGCTTGGATTTTTTTTTATATATATAGCGCCCAAACAGTGGGCGCTATACACTACTGAATTATTGAAGGTAGTATAGCGCCGGGTATTTAAGCGTTATACCTGACATGGCAGCTTTTACATATAGCGCCCAGTACTTGAGCGTTATATATAGTTTAGTTTTTTTGTTTTTTTTTACCCTCATTTTTGTTCTTCCAGTCCAAATTCCCCTTATTTTGGTTCCCAACTCATAAAAAAGGACATTGTATTAATACACTAAAAACTAGTGCACTGAAGTTGTCTCTGCAGTTACAAGATCATGATTAAGACAAAGACATATGGTTCAAACGCATAATTTCATTAATTATAACTTACTCATCAACATATCTCTCTTTCTCTGTCCATCAGTCCATGTGTTTCACGTGTTAATACCAGTTCCTCTAAGTTTATTTGACTATTTGTCTGCCTTTAGTGGGGAACCTATGTCTTTTGTGGGGATTGTATGTCAAATCAACAAGATTGAAATATTATGGATATCTAAGTAGGCCTGTATCTAAGAATGGGTAGTTAAGTGGTGTAGTAAATTCCACGTTTGGGCTGAGGTTTTTTCAAAATTTAACACTTGTTGGAAAGTTTAATTTAATACTTGAACAGTTGGCATATGTAAACAAGCTTTTTATATGGGGAGTACACTCTCTTTCTAGAGCAGCTAATTAACGTTTGGAACATAACAATTGGTAAATGTGATGCGAAGAATCTAGCAGAAATCTTGACGGGTCGTAATATCAACGTCAAATGGTTCTTGACAGTTGACAATAACAGTTGGTATGATAAGAGTCACCCTGTCAATGGTTCGGTTCGGCCAATTATTTTATAAAATTCATATTATATTAAGTTTTCGATTATTTTATTATGTATAATTAAAATTAAATTTTCCGAAATCGTCTCAATCATGCCGGTTTCTCTTCAGTAAGGGTAAGGTTTGATTTTTATTTTTTTTAAATGTCAGGCAAATATCACTAGTAGAATGCAATAACATACATACTTTTATAGGACTTCACAAAACTCTCCACATTTTTACTGTTTAAAGGGAGATGAATTAGAAAACATGAAAAATGTCCGTAGTATTAAATCTATCAACTATTTTAGAGCAGCATAAAATAAACTAAGCAAAGACAAAAAAAATATAAATCATACGAATGAAAAGATATTAATCAAGTTGGGACTCAAGAATAAATTATATGGAAGATTAAATATTCAAAAAGATAAATTTAAATCATACAAAAGGAAACGTATTCAATACATTGTAGTTTGCTACTCATAATCGCTAGAATACTTTATGTCTTGCTAGCGAATATATATGCTGAAAATAATTTCGTTTCAATAGGAGTAGCATAATAGTTTTGGGAATAAGGATTTTGAGTGTAACTACTCGTTGGCCTTTAACCATTTTTATAATTTCAATGCCCCAAAAAAATTAATGCTTTATTATTTTTAAACATAATATATAAATATATTTTCTACATGTAAATTTATTCGGTACGGTTCGGTATTTTTTCGGTTTATTTTCACAAAATAAAAAATATACTCTAATTATCGGTACAATTATAAATTTATATAAAAAGAAAACCTAAAAATCTGTTCAATACGGTACGATTCTGTCGATTTAGACGGTTTTTAAATATTCTTTGACACCCCTAGGTCTTGGGTACGTAGTAGCGAAATTAAAGGACATGATATAAAGCCCGTTTGGATTAGCAGATTTGAAGTAGCTGATAAGTATTAGGGGTTGAAAAGCATTTTTAAGTGTTGAAATTGATTTAATAAATAAGCAGTTACGTGTTTGGATGTAAGTGCTGAAATTGATAATAAGTTGCTAAATTTGTGATAAAAAAGTGCTGATAAGCTCTTTTTCTGTTAAAATGACTTAAATAACCTTAGAACTGTTTACACTTATAAGGGCGTAATTTGTTCAAAATTTTAGACCAGATCGATTCAAATACAAAATATTTTATTTGTTATTTTATTTTAAATACAACGGTTCTTAGATAAGATAATTTTAAGTTAAATATAATATTTTATGATAAATATATAATCATAATTTATAATAATTAATAAATTGAAAAAAGTTTCTCAGTAAAAAATAAACCTAAATAGGGCAAAATATTTGAAGAGAAACAAACATTGACTTCATAGAAACCAATATACCAAAAATTTGATATGTATGTAACGACCCGGTTTGTCGTTACGTAGAACCTGCATTATAATTACTGTTATTAAATTGCTATAGATTGATTATACTGTTATTTGATGTGTTAGAGTTGGTAGGCTTGAAATCGAAGTGATTATAATGAGATTCTAGCAACTTAGTCTTTAAAAATAGCCTTAAAGTTGGAAAGGTCAGCTGAGAGTTGACTTATTGATAAACGACCTCGGAATGCGGATTTTATAGCTCGGATAGCTTCGTTAGGTGATTTGGGACTTAGGAGTGTGTTCAGAATAATTTTGTGATGTCCGGTGTAGAATTAAGCTTGAATTGGCGAAAGTTAGTTTTGGCGATTTCCGGTCGGCAGTGGAAAATAGGCTATCGGGGTCGGAATGGAATTCCGACAGTTGGAACAGGTTCGTAATGTCATTTTGGATGTGTCTGCAAAATTTCAGGTCAATCGAAGTTGTTTTGGATAGTTTCGGCATCATTGGTGGATTCTAGAAATATCAAAGTTCTT
Organism: Nicotiana undulata; assembly: GCA_005239495.1. Lineage (NCBI taxonomy): Eukaryota > Viridiplantae > Streptophyta > Magnoliopsida > Solanales > Solanaceae > Nicotiana > Nicotiana undulata. Next base: position 7,408 of record ML266438.1, read on the forward strand.
AGGCTTGAATCCGATGTAAATTTGGTGTTTTGACGTTAATTTTAGTGTTTTGAGAGTGCAACTAAGTTTTAATGATCATATGTGATGTGTTGGTATAATTGGTTGGGGTCCCGAGGGGCTCGGGATTGATTTCGGATGATTAACGGACTCATTTGGACTTGAATACATAGCTGGTTTTCTGGTTTTTGTGCACAACAATTTCCTTCACTGCGATCGCGGAGAGTTAATTTTGGGCAGGCTCAGGTTGTGCTTTTCGATCGCGAGCAAAGGCCTGTGATCGCGGAGAAGGGAGAGTGGGGTCAGTGCGATCGCGTGTGCCAGGGTGCGATCGCGTAGGGAGTTTGGGGCGCATGGGGTCGGCTGGAGAAATGCACTGTGCGGTCGCGTGCCTTGGTCTGCGATCGCGGAGGCCAAAGGGAGAAACACTGTGCAATCGCGTGCCATTGACCGCGATCGCGGAGAGTAAATCACTGGGCATATTTAAATAAACCCTTCCGCGGCCTAAACCATTTTTACACCATTTTTGTACGGACAAAGAGCTCTTGAGGCGATTTTTGAAGAGGAAAATCAGTGTTCTTCGTAGAGGTAAGTATTTTGATCATTTAAACTCGTTTATGGGTGATTATAGAACATAATCTCAGTATTAAATTCATGAAAATCATTAGAAAAAGGTGGGTTTAGGGCTTGAGATTATGAGACCCTTAGGGGTCGATTTGAGGGGTCAAACGAACTCCGATTTTTGTGTTCTTTATATGTACGGACTCGTGAGAGGACGAAGAACATTTTGGTATAAAAATTTTTGAGTTTCGGAACACAGGCCCGGGGGTCGGGTTTTGACCGAATTCGATTTTTTTTAGCTAAATTCGATATTTTTCAATTGGAATTTATTCCTTGAGCATAAATGGATGATAAAAATATGAACTTGGTAGATTTGGAGCATCCGAAAGTTGATTCGAAAGGCAACCGCATTGCGAAGTAGTTTTCGGGCTAGTTTGAGGTAAGTAATGTCTTTAAATCCTGTCCCGAGGGTATGAAATCCCGGACTATGAACCCTTTCACGGGTTTTGAAATGCAAAGGTTGAAACTTTGGAGATATATTCCTTACTTAGGCAACTATTGAGTTGAGAAACGGCTTTTTAAAGCTTATTTCCAATAGTACTATATATACTTGATATGATTTGGGTTGTAAGCCATGTTTGGGGCCTAGTGCCGACCTGTTTACCCCTTGGGGATGTGTTTACTATATTTTCGTCACTGATATGTTATGATTTTACACTCAGTCTTTTTCCTGATAAATTTTTTTGGCACTCTGAGTATTTTGATACTATTTATTGAAAAATGAAACTCTGTTTTGGGTCGAGAACCCGGTATATTATGGCCTAAGGGCAAATTGAGAGTGTCTGACTGAGTGAGGCTTTCATGCCTACATTGTGAGGAGGCTTTCAGGCCTTATATGAGGGAGGCTTTCAGGCCTATATTGTGAGGAGGTTTTCAAGCCTTTTATGAGGGAGGCTTTCAGGCCTATATTGTGAGGAGGCTTTCAGGCCTTATATGAGGGAGGCTTTCAGGCCTTATGTTGTTACAGCGCTTGGGATGTAGGAGCCCCTCCGGAGTCTGTACACACTCCCAGTGAGTGCAGATACCTATTGAGTGTTGATTATTGCCCGCGGGGCTGATACTGAGTGATGATTATTGCCCGCGGGACTGTTACTGAGTGATTTTAAGAATGCATGATAAAGAAATTGTTACGAGAAATGATTATGGCCCGAGGGGCAGATTTGTTCTAAAAAGGAATATTTTAAGGATAAAATGGTAAAAAATTTGGTCAAACATAAAGTGCTTATAAGCTAAAAAATCATAAGCTGGGGTGACCAGCTTATGGCTTCTGGCTTACTTTGGCTTATAAACACTTATAACTTTACCAAACGCGTAAATAAGCCAAAAAGTACTTATAAGCTAGTTTGACCAGCTTATAAGCTTAGCCAAACACCCTCATATTGAATTGTATTATCTAACAAACAAACAAACACAACTAGTAAAACTTGAAGAAGAAAAAAATAGGCCAAAAGATTTTCCACCTTGTTTTCGAAAAGAACTCGAACTTTTTTTCTTGTTTTTCTGAATTTTTTTAAACAAAATACCAAGAAAGGTAATTAAAGTTTTGGACACAAATGTTATGTTATACTTAAAATCACAAATTTTAAAAAGTTTTTGTACCCGTCAAACAAATTAAAATGGATGAAAGTATTACTTCTTTTACGCGTAAGAAATTTGTATATATCTTGTTGTTTGAACAAGTTTAGAAACTTAGAATGTTTTATTTCAAGTTTTTCGAACAATATCAATTAAAGTTCGAATTCTGTTCAACGCTTATGGATGAATACTACAAATTAAATTCTAAAAATAGAGAGTCAACGCCAACCTGAATAGAATAGAAAGAATAAACAGCGTACATGAGGTCAGAGAGTAGCAGCCCACAGCTGTTGTCAATGCAACGGAGTATTCCTTCCTAAAAAACAGCCTACTGTGATGTATATAAGTCAGAAGCCAGAGAATCCACAGCTGTTGGTCTCAATGTTCCGGTCATATTTAAGGAAAAATAACATTGTATAATCGTTAATAATAACCGAAAAAATATAAATACATATATATTATGTATGTTATATACAAAAATTATATAATCATTAATAATAACCAAAAAAATATAAATACATATATATTATGTATATTATATACAAAAATTATATAAATTTTATACACTATTTTGACTATCAAATATAAATAGTTTCAGGTGTCGGACTAAAAATAATAAATTGCTATATTTAAAAGAAAAAATTGGCCCGAATTCAATTTACAGGCCCTGTGCCTCAGGTTATGGACTATCTGACACTTAAGAACCATCAACTATGACTGGTTTTTCTCTCAACTACTAGTAGTACTTGTAGGCTCTCTTTCCTGGTTATTGTGTTTGCTTGCTTCTCAATTTTGTCCTAGGTCCTCTGCTGTATTATATATTAATATATAAAAAAAGGATTTTTTCGTTCTTATACCATATAGGAAATTATATTACCAAATATCTTTATGGTTTGGAAATTACTCGTCTTGTTAACAGTTTTTCTACAAAAAAGATACAATGCATTAAATACAGAATCTTAGTAATTATAATCTTCCTTTTTTGGCGCTAAAACTAAGGAAGTAAATATTCTTCCAGATATTTCATTAAATAAAGAATCATTGTAGCATTAGAATTCCTTATTTAGGCGCGCTAATATTGGGGAATTAAATATTCTTTAAGAAATTTTCAAACGCAAATCACGCTGTATTAATTTTCGTCTCTTTCTATTCAATGCACCCAGTTTGTAGATATTTTGTAGATAAATTATAGATTATTTGTATTCTAATTGTAGATGCTTTGTTTTTTGTTTTCAAAAAATAAAAAACGACTAAAACTTCTACAAATCTTCTGCAAAAAACGCAATTATGTCGAAAATCCCAATTAAACTACAATCGAATGAGAATTGGGATATTAAAATTCAATGTACCCAGTTTGTAGATATTTTGTAGATAAATTGTAGATTATTTGTATTCTGATTGTAGATGCTTTATTTTTTATTTTCACAAATCAAAAACGACTAAAACTTCTACGAATCTTCTGCAAAAAAAAGCAATTATGTCGAAAATTCCAATTATGCTACAATTAAACTACGATCTATGTTGAAAAAAAATGTTGACTACAAAATTTTCTCTTCGTCTACAAAATTTCTACAAAAAAAAAGCTACAAATAAAATACAAATCAGTTTTAATATTGTATAAAAGTTGTATTGTTTTTAAGGGTATCTACAAAGATACTACATTTATACTACAATTAAACTACAATCTATGTTGAAAAAAAATGTTGACTACAAAATTTTCTTTTCATCTACAAAATTTCTACAAATAAACTACAAATCAGTTTAAGTCTTCCGCTTGGGAACCTCGTTGACTGTGTTCTTCTTGTCGTTATTGTATATGGGTGGAGCACGACCCAATGGAAATTGTGGAGAGTGTGAGGATCTGTATGGCAAAGGCTATTGATAAGGCTACTGCTGATAGGCACAACGTGGATAGTGGACTCAAAGCTATTGGGCACAAATCAGAAAGAGACCACTGTTGTATGGAGCAAATCCACTGGCCTTCCTCTTTATTAGTTGTGTTTGAGCAAATCAGATTTAGTTGTGTTTGAGGCTGTTTTTCAACTGGAGTTTGGGTGGTTTCGATGGCTAACGATTTGATGAGGTGCTGGGTGTTCAAAGGAGGAGGGGGGAGGTGACGTTGAGCATCAGCTCTCTTTTCCGGCGAGTAAGGAATGGAGAAGAGGAAGAAAGGGGATGGGCGAAACGACGCTGGTCTTAGGAATTAGGGGGAGAGAGAAACGTAGGATATATGGACACCTTTAATTAAGGAGTAAAAAATTACCCATTAATTATACCCCTAAATTAATTATGGTATATAATTGATAATTTAGTATACTAAGTGTAATTAAATCAAACCTTAAACTTTGAGGGTAATAAGATTTCCTATGTGGCATAGGAATGTAAAAATTCCTATAAAAAATACATGTAATTTATCGATTATTATTTTTAGAAGTGGATATACTATATAGGTTTCTCAAAATTCTTTCACTTTTGTATGCTTAATTTCTTATTAAAGAAAAGCATGTTGTATTGTTTTTATATCGGTTTAATAATAGTTTGTTGCCTTTCATGTTAAGTTTTCTGATTTTAATAGTATGTGATATCAAATAAAAAAAATATTTGATATCAAATACTATTAAAAAAATTCTTCAAATACTATGAATACTAATACTATGTATTTAAATTGATATAAAAACTAAATACTATGAATTTTGATATAGTTCAAATAAAAAAAAAATAATACTAAAAATTTTAGTTAACTGTAAATTTTAAAAATTTATAAATGACTATTTTGTTCAGTGTGAACTCTATTTTTAAAGGGTGAAAAAGACGAATGATATTTCACTAAGATGATTCGTACTTTTAATATAAAATATAGATAGATATACATTTGGTTGATAATATGAGCACCTTGATAAGCCTGGTCTTTCTTTTGGGCATTTTCATAAATACATAAGTAAATTTCATTATATACAACTTTAATTGAAATTGAAATTTGTATGATATATAGTAAATGTTGGAAGAAGACAAGTTCAGTGACTGATAAGAAATACAATAAAGGAATTTGACAGAATGGTTGCTGCTCTATTACTGTAAAAGTGATCTTTGTGCTTGAAACTTAATATATATTTCAGAGATGAATTCACGTTTTTCCTTATGCATACTCAAATCCACTTTTGTTATGTTCTTGTGGGAACCAATAACCTTATTGTTCTAGTCTCAATTTCATCTAATGGTTTTGGTGGATATATAAATGGAGGAGATGACTGGTGAGAGGAGAATGTAAGAGACGGAGTGTACTATATGTTTAGATGAGAGAGAATCTTAAGAGAAATATATTAGGATCTATTTTAGCGAGACTATCTCAAAAGTCAAAAAGAGATATATTATGGATACAAAAAGTTGTAGATTTTAAAATAAATTATATTTTTATAAATATTTTAAAAGTAACTATAATTTATTTAAATAAATTGTATTCAGTATAAATTCTTCTTCTTTTCGAAATTATTGAAAACACCAAACCAACCGATATACTCTTGTGTGTGCCTTTATGTTGGGCCTCCATCAAGCTTAGCAGATTTCATTGTTGTGGTTTCTGGGCTGAACCAAAATGTCCTTCCAACTTCAGCCAATAGCCCAATACGTTGGGTTTTTACATTCTCATACATTATAGGAAACTATATTACCCTTCCTACTCAAGTTTTACTATAATTACATTTTATATACCCAATTACCATTTATGTACATTTTAAGGGAATTAATTATATTAATTACTGTCCTAAATTAACTCTACCGTATATTCCAATCCCTCCACGTTTCTCTCTACACATCCCACATCCCTCACCCCACGTATCTTGCACCATAGAGTATCAATTCCACCATTGACAACCATTAAAAAGCTTTGAAGCTTTGAATTCGAATTTGAATTTTCAAAAAATATTATTTGTTTGAATTGGGTGTTGTTGCAATGAATTGGGTTTCTCTATGTATCTCTCTATCTCTCAATCCCTAATTTCAGTAGTGTAAAGAAAAGAAAAGGAGAGCATCAATTCCACCATTGAAAACCATTAAAAAGCTTTGAAGCTTTGAATTCGAATTTGAATTTTAAAAAAATATTATTTGTTTGAATTGGGTGTTGTTGCAATGAATTGGGTTTCTCTATGTATCTCTCTATCTCTCAATCCCTAATTTCAGTAGTGTAAAGAAAAGAAAATGAGAGCATCAATTCCACCATTGACAACTATTAAAAAGCTTTGAAGCTTTGAATTCGAATTTGAATTTTCAAAAAATATTATTTGTTTGAATTGGGTGTTGTTGCAATGAATTGGGTTTCTCTATGTATCTCTCTATCTCTCAATCCCTAATTTCAGTAGTGTAAAGAAAAGAAAAAAGAGAGCATCAATTTCACCATTGACAACCATTAAAAAGCTTTGAAGCTTTGAATTCGAATTTGGGTTTTCAAAAACCATTGTTTGTTTGGATTGGGTGTTGTTGCAAATAATTGGGAATATGGTTTGGAGCTTATATCTCAATTTTGTGGTGAAAATTAGACTTGATTTTGGCGGAATTTCATATTGAAACTCGAAGAAGAAGAAGAAGACATGATATGCACTATATTTACGAAATTGTAGTAAAATTGTAGAAATAATGTAAGAAATTTGTGGATAAGTTGTAGATAAATTGTGTAATATATAATTAGTTGTATGAAATTTATTTTTACTATGTATAAATCAGATACAATATATATAAAATATACAAAAGACATATTGTATAAATATTATATAAAATTTGTATTTAAGTTGTATGTTATTGTAGTTACATTTAACTTGATTGAAATAATGTGTGAAAGTTGTAGATAAGTTGTATAATATATAATTAGTTGTATGAAATTTATTTTTACTGTGTATAATCAAATACAAAATATAGCAAAGATATATTGTATAAAATTTATATTTAAGTTGTATGTTATTGTAGTTGTAGTTAACTGGTAGAAATAATGTGTGAAAGTTGTAGATAAGTTGTATAATATATAATTAGTTGTATGAAATTTATTTTTACTGTGTATAATCAAATACAAAATATAGAAAAGATATATTGTATAAAATTTATATTTAAGTTGTATGTTATTGTAGTTGTAGTTAACTGGTAGAAATAATGTGTGAAAGTTGTAGATAAGTTGTATAATATATAATTAGTTGTATGAAATTTCTTTTTACTAGTATAAATCAGATACAAAATATACAAAGAACATATTGTATAAAAATTGTATTTATGTGGTATGATATTGTAGTTGTATATAATTGGGTAGAAATAATATTTGAAAATTATGGATAAATGGTATAATATATAATTAGTTGTCGAATTGTATAATCCAAAAATATGTTGAACTAAATTTGTTGATAATTTTCCCTTTGTTTTCTATTCTGTGATCAGTCCAAATATTTCATACTTCATTACGATATCTGATAAATTTAGTGAGTGTTCTGGATTGTCCTTATACTTTATGTCTAATTCTGTCTCAATAATAGTAAGGAAATAATTGAATTGGAAAGTTTCAAGTCGGTTACAAACAATCGAAACTAAATCTTGTTTACTTGCTAATAATTCTGTAACCTATTTTAAGATCTATATATGTTTTGTTCAGTCGGCATGTTATTTGAACTTCTTAACTTTAACCGGGTTGTAAACCAGAAATAATGTCTGAGAATACAATTCCAAAGATCACATAAAAAAACAGTGTTATTCTTTGAACACTTTCACGGTGCTCGAGATCTGAGAGTTTAGATCTCTAAATCCCTAAATATAAGCTCAATCTGGAGAGAAGAGGGGAGGGATGAGAGAAAAAAGGAAAATGGTGTAAGTAAATCCCTTGATTAAAGGCACAAATAATAGATTGAGAGCTTTTTAAGGTAGATTGTATATATTTTGTAACAAAAATATGTTTAGATCGGATAAATACCAAAACATAGACATTTTTTGTAATAAGGTTTCAAGTAGTGTATAGGAATGAAAAAATTCTTTTTTGGGGAAATTTTCGTAACTACAACCTCTATTACAGTATATTATATCATCTACAACTATTATTTGATTCACATTTTATATAATTAATAATTATTCAACTTAAAAAATCTCTTCTCTGAAAATCATTTAATAAGAATCCTAAAATTTTAGCAAATTTAATGAGATCCTTATTATTTCCTAAATTTAAGCCTAACAATGACTATAACTAATTATTTCTTAAGAAATCTATAAATTCCTAAAATTTATCCTAAACAAATTGACTACAACTCAAACACAATGAATCATCTTTTAAAAGATGTCCTTTGGCTTTCATTAAAAATAGGTAGATTACACCGTACATATAAATAATAATATATCTTATTGCACTATTGCATGCAACTGATAGTATATTATACACTATCTATATAGTGATATAGATATATTATAATATATATTATATAAGGTATATATTTATGCATTAATAATTAATAGAATATAATATCTATTTTAAAAATATGAAATAATGATTAAATAACATATATAAATAAAACAATATATTTTCTACTTAAAATGTGCAATATATTCAAAGAAATTGTATATTATATATAGTATAAATATATTATACACTGTATATAATCCTCTTAAATCCAATATTCTTTATATTGTATATATTATAGTAGAGCTCTTAAATATATTATGTAAACACATATATTAGTATAATATGAATAATGTATTCATATATAATATATGCATATTATGGTACTTAATAGGAATATTGTACCAATATTTGACTTTTCTTGGTATACTGCAAGCATATAAAAAATTACTATATATATTATATCAAATTTATACATAAACATTTGATATTTTGTCTTTAATCCTTGATACCACACGATTCAACATTATTACTTTCAAATAATGTTGAACCACGGTAACTTCTCAGAAAAATAAATTCAAAAAATATCAATTTTTATCTAGTTAACAGTTGATTGATTTTACTGGTAGAGTTGTCAAAACGGGCCAGTCAACCTAGCCCAAGTCTCGTGGGCTTTTAAATTTAGTGGGCTAGAATGGACTAGCCCACCATATGAATGGGCCTTAAAATGGCTAGCCCAACCCAACTCTAAGAGGGTCGCGGGCTAGGGCGGGCCAGCCCTTCAACTTTTTTTAGAAAAAACAATTTCTTTAAAAAAGTTCATGACGTAGTCGATTAATCATATAAACAACTTTTGTTTGCTTAAAGCGTACAAAAAGCTTGATATTTGACAATGAATCTTGTAATTGAAATGCAAATTCTCTATATCTCTAACTCTTCCTTTTTTAAAGTTACATGAATATTTTCTTAATATTTTTCTTTCATTTTCCTCAGATTCAGAGATAGCTTCAATAAGTTTATATGCTGAGATAATCTATTAACATCATTTTTTAATTTTATCATTATAGTTCATAAAATTTTAAAATTCTTAAAATTTGCTAGTGGTAATTTTTTTTTTGTGTATTTAAAATTGATCTTTTTCTATACTGAAGAGCACTTTACATATTAATAATATATTAAAGTAATCCAAACTTATCATTGTCTGCTTAAAGTAATATTTTCTTTTGAAAGAATGTTATTATTGACCACTTAAAACTTTTTGAGTTCATTATTAATCAAGCAAAAGAAAAACTAATTTTGTTATATTACATGTATGTCAAAAATCTAAATTCTAGTTGATATGGAAGGGCAAATGAGCAATTTATGGTTGGGGAAAAGAAATTTTAGTTAATATAGTTTTTTTAGTTTTATTTAAAAAAATATTTAATAGTAAATTAATTTAAAATTAATTTATATTTGGCCCACGGGCCGACCCAGGCCCAGCGTCGGTCAAGCCTCAAGGGCCAGCAAGCTGACTTTGGCTAGGCTTATAAGCCTCGATTTTAAGTGGGCTCAAAAATCCAAGCCCAACCCTACCCAAGTAGCGGGTTGGGTTGGACTGGCCTCAAGGACCAACCCCATTTTGACGGCTCAATTTACTGGAAAAATAAAAGGGGGAAAATGAAGAAAAAGAACATTATGGGTGTGAAAGACAGAAGATCGATTTTTCTTCACAGATTCATCTATGCCATGTTTTTCTCCATAATTTTTTTATCTTTCCTTTTTTCAGATGCAACTTGTTGATAATTAAAATGAGTGTGATGGCTGGCATGCAATGTTGGTGTACCAGAACTATGAGATGTTGACAAAAAATTGATTCTTTTGATAGATGATTCTGAAATTTCTTCAATCCGAACATTGTCTCTACCACCATTGTCCATGATTTTCTGAGCAATATATTTTCTATGCATTTTGACCTACACAAGAAGAAAATGGGGATAGACGCTTGTGATATATACGAGAATTTCTTTTACCGGAGAAATTGAGGAAAAAATTGATAGTGATAGATACATTAGGTGAGAGAGAATCAGAAAGAGATATCTTTTAAGTGAGAGAGAATCTCAAGAGAGCGATTTTATGAAAAGTTGTACATAATTTAATTAAAAATGTAAGATTTAAAGTAAATTGTACTAAAAGTAATTTTGTAAAACCAATTGTAGAAAATATAAATAAGTCTTTAAAGAGTTGTATTCTATGTATTGTAAATTCCTCTTTTATTTTGTCCTTCCCTTTTTTGAGAACCCAATATGCTTCTTTTATGTGTTCAACAAATACAAGGGTATTTTTATGAGAAATTTTCACAAACCACTATTGTTTAATGGTTATTAACTAGTTGTAGTTACCATTTACTATATTACTTTCTATAGCTATGTTTTCAGGGTTTTTAGAGTGTATTCGATGTATTTAAGCTACTGTATTCATGAATACAATAACATTTCTCGCGTAAAACAGAGGATTACATCTAAACATATTATTGTATTCAACTGTATTCAAGGCGTGAAACAAGGGATTACAGCTAGACAAATTATTGTATTCGACTGTAAACGGAAAGTGAATCAATTAACACAAATAGACTCCTAATATAATTCAACAAACTCAATTATAAATATGAATATATAAATTATATTAATTAAAAAATATATGAATACATTCATGGAATATAGTGAGATAATGAATACAATGAAATACATGAAATACAACGAGATATATTTAAAATACAATGAAAAAAAAGACAATGAATACAAAATACAACGAGATACATTGAAATACAATGAAAAAAACGGTAACAAACTCTTCAAGTTGCTCAGCCCCAAAACTCCGAATACAGCGAGATACATTGAAATACAATGAATAAAAGGTAACAGACTCTTCAAGTTGCTCGGCACCAAAGCTCCGTCGTCTTTGTTCAAGAATAACCCTAGTGTCGTCTCTTCGATAACATATTTTGAAATTAACACAACGAGATGCTATTGTCGGCGGCTGTAGTGCAGAAGCAGTTTTAAGGGTTCATGATTTTTCTTTTGAATTGTTGGTTGGTGAATTAAGAAACACGAAGGAGAAGAAAAACAGAGGATACAGATGGATCGATTACGTCGGAAAGGCCGTGGAAAGCCCGATCTAGTAGCCTGTAAGAATTTCTCAAAACTTTATTTTTCTAATCAACAAAACAAACAATTGAAGAGAGGGGGTGGAGAAAGAGAGGGCAACGTATTTTATGAGAGAGAGGACAACGTATTTTATGGCTTAAGGGTAGGAGGTGATCATAAATAGATTTTTGACTGTAAAAATCAAAAGGTAGTTATGTAATATAATTTTTTAAAATGGTATTTATTTAAAATAAATAAGATATCAATCTTTGATATAGGAGGTAAAATATCCTATTTTCATATATACCTACTTTTGGGGTCTCTATTAAAGTTATATACATATTATATAAAAATTCGTAAAGTATACCGCTCGGATCTGAAGTAGTTCAATCTCTTCATAGCAACTTCATAAATCATTATACGAAGTTCTTCTATCTTTCAAATGCAACTTCAGAAATTTGAATTTTAAGTAGTTCAATTTCTACAATTTCAAATTTTGAATCTTAAGTTTTGAATGATAAAATCGTTTTTCAAATTTCTATAACCCAACACACGATTCAACACCCAAAAAACTACTCCAAATGAGTTCTAATTTAAAATATAGCTTTCAAAATATCATAAAGATCGCTAAATTGTTAAAACAATAGCAAATTTAATAAACCTATATTCTAAAGAGAGTAGAATTCTTTTTTAGTGTTTGACCAATCTATTTGAAAAATATTTTCATCTATCATTAAAGAAAAAAATTGTGGTTGATAATCTTTTGGAAAAGTACATTTGGATGTTAATGACATATAAAGTTACCTTACAAACGGTGCTATTTAAATGAGCAAATGATTTCAATATTATTCCAGAAATTATACTTAAGTTCTTAAATTTTATTATTAAAATATCAGGAGCATGACAAAATTATCCCAAACGAAGAAAAGAGATTGTAGGAACAAGGAAAAAAGAAAAGAAGAATAAGAGATTAAGGGCCCATTTGGCGAAAAAAAAAATTTCCCTTTTTTTTGGGAAATTTTTACACCTTTTTCCGAAATTAATATTTGATCATGAAATTTTCAAGTTTACTTGAAGATGAATTTCAGAATATTTCAAAAATTTTAAACCTACTCACAAAAATATAAAAATAACCTAAAATTATATCCATATTCAAAATAACGCTAATTGCAAGTACCATTTTCACTTAATTTTTTTCCGTATATTTTACGATTCTTATGTCGAAAACGCCCACTAAATTACTTATACGACTGGACTCCAAACAGCCCTGGAGCCTTCTCCCGCGATTAAGAAACCTATCGGTGCTGATCTCTCCACGTCATCACACCAACCACATCAACTCCCTACACCCTTCCACATAATCCCCAAATACTCCAAGCTCACCGAAACCACCTCTTCTTCTCTCTTTTAAAATTTCACAGATAAATACCAAAACATCTCGTCCTTACTCCATTTCTTCCAACTTCAATTTCCCTCCCCAAAAGTTTCTTTATGGATACACTGGTCCTCCATTCAAACAAGTGTAGTTCCTCCATTTCTTTTCCCTCAGTTGATTTCCATCGTTTGACTTTTAGTCAACTCTGTTTTTGCTTTTGACCTTAATTTACCGGAGCTGTCACCAGTCACCATGGGAAGAAGTAAGTCCTGCTTCTAATTAGTGAACTCATACTTGCAATTCGACTAATGAAAATTGATCTTAATTCTAATTCTGTCAAAATAAGAGAACCTAATTTTCTCTCTTTTTTTTTTTTTTTTTTGTAGAGAGTTCGCAAAGGAAGAATGCGGTGATGTTGGATAGCGATGACGCGGATAGCGTGAGTTCATCGTCAACTATGATAATGTCAGGTGTAGAGGAGGTTCAAGTTGACAAGGAGACTTTGCTTGATCGATGCGTCGATGCCCTCTATGAGAAAAGGTTTTTTTCCAATGCGTTACGTTAAGTATTATATCCGTGTTAATTTTAATGTTGCATCCAGTCCCAAATAAGTACTCAGAGTCATGTCATCATCGTACCTAAAAATGGATTAATATTGCATGCTGAATAGTAAATAAAAATGGACCGTCAATATTGCATTTACACAATTTTCACAGCTTTTAAAATTGTTTGAATTAATTCAACTATGTAGATTCTGATTTTGATGTGATGTTTTATTTATTACTTGTTTTAATATTTTCCTCTTGCGTTCATGTAATGTATAAGCTAAATTAACATATACTTCCACGTATAGTCAAATACATTCATATAAATTGGGAAAGCAGAAGTAGTAGTTTCTGGAAAAAAAATTGGTGGCATCTGGTTAGTTATAAATTGGGAAAGCAGAAGTAGTAGTTTTTGGAAAAAAAAAATTGGTGGCATCTGGTTAGTTTTTCGGGGATGTTTTTGTTTTTAGGTTTCAAAATTTTAATATCATCGATTCTACCGGCATGGTAAATATGTGGTGTTATTTGTATATCATGCCCTTTTACAATTTCGAATTTAAGAAAATGACCTTTTTAGATCTCTTATCTGTAAAAGACACGTGTAAAAGTAAATCTCTCATGTGTAAGATAAGAGGTAGGGTCATGAAACTAAAAATAAGTTTGTAAAGAGCCAAAAAACCGATTGACCCAAATATATGTCAAATTGGCATTTTAAAATTTATGTCTAGCCAAACATCATTATATAGAATAGAAATGGTACAGAGGGCTTTTAGTTTTTGGGAAAACTTTTAGTGGACCGTGGAGTTTTCCTTGGAAAAGTCCTTTCTTTCTTTGACATTGGTTTTTTTTTCCTTCCCTTTTTGCCCCAGATTTTTAAATGGCTTAGCGAAAAGTGAGTTAAGCTTGAGCAGATGTTCTTATGAAAAGCTTTTTGTGATTTGTGTTTGGATTGGATTGATTTATCAAAAACAACAAAATACTCCCTCTGTCTCAATTTGTGTGAAGAAGTAGGAGGGTGGAATTTACTAGCTTCCGCTGTGAATTCGTTCATAACATTTTCGAAAAATTTAAAATAAATTTAAACCTTTAGAAACTACTTAACAAGTACTATGAGTAACAATATTTAACAATTCAAAATATTTAAAAACATTTGCAAAAACATGGTCGAAGAAAACCTTGTTTGACTCCTCAAATAGTAATAGATTCACATAAAGTGAAACATAGGGGTATAATTGCAAACCTTCACTTTGTAAAACAATCACTTTTTTCGAGAAAGAACTTTGGAAAACAATCATTCAAACTAACATTTATTAGTTTTAGCTACATTCGGTAAGATATGGGCATATGGCTATATTCCTAAGTAATAACATTTATTAGTTTTAGCTACATTCGGTAAGATATGGGCATATGGCTATATTCCTAAGTAAGATGCATTAAATTAATTTTTAATTTTGAGATAAACTAATACGGAAGTACTAAAAGGTATGTAAATACGTGAAAATGAGAAGGAAGATTGTTAATCTTTATTTTGTTTTTTGGGTGGAAAAGCTAATAAACATGATTTTCATTTGCTTTGGTTGCCAAAAAGTATTTTGGTTTGAATTCTGGAAGCTAGAAACTGAATACCAGTGAATGGTTAAGTCGTCAATCACCGGACTATATAATGTACTTTATATGCTAGTTAACAAGCGCGCATCCTGCCAGAGGTTTCTAATGTACACTTGTGTGATTCCCGCTGAAGCATATACTTGGGGTGGTGTAGCGCGGACTATTTTAAAGCGGTTTCCACATTCATTTGATAGAGAAGATCACCAAGATCTCATTCTGCCATCCCAACCGGTGAATCATTGGGATTCCTTTTTCGACGGAGTCTTTTGCATTCACAAGTTCATTGATTCCTGTAACTTAATTTGTTTGTTAATCCGCACGTCCATAATTTTGATTTTTGGAAAAAAACTTTCCTAAAGCAAACTGGGCCACAAAGTAAATGTCTAATTACATTGTTTATTTTGCGCAATAGCTCCAGTTGATAGATGGCTTGGATATGGTACTGCGGTTTGCTTCTCACAAGAGGATGTGACTGATATTTATTCTTTTTTGTTGGCTATGTAGGGGATCAACAAGAGAGAAGGCTCTTGCGTCTCTTATAGAAGCATTCAATAGCGACATACAGCATGAGTTTGTTGAAAAGAAGTGAGGGAACTTCTTTATAGTTTTGATGTTGTGTTATTTTGATCTATCAGTTCTCCAACTTTATTTCTTTGAATTTTTTTATAAGTTCAATATGGATGGAATGCTTGCTTTTAGGAATTACCTTGCTTGGGTTGGTATAACTTGTTAAAAAAAAAACTTTGTTTAGATGGTTAAAGGTGGAGGTAATCTAGCTAGTAGCCGTAAAAGATCCTTAGACAACTATTTCTACCATATTGTTAGTATCTACCAAATGTCAAACAGACGCTCCACCTAGAATGGCATAGATATTTATGTCCACATGTGATAGGTTTATGGAATGTGAATGTTCTCTTTTGTTTCTATGAGCATTATGGCCGTAACTATGAGTTAATTCCTTTCATTTAGTAGAAATCTGTTAGTATTTATGAATAAATGAAGATTTTGATTGCCAGTCTTTCTAACTGAAGGCTAATGTCGAGGATATGTTTGGTTCAAATAAATGATCCCATATGCTAGAGGGCCTAATTTGTTTTATGTCTGTCCACATTTTCTTCTTATTAGACCTTAGTACATGTTTACAGCTCGTCCAATAGCTTCTTAGGACTGTTTAAGCCTTTAATGTGACTGCATAGCGTTGTTCATCAGGAATAAATAATTACGTTGCGGGTATATATCTGTGTAACTTTTGACCAATTTTTCTAATTCTAGGTTTTTTTTTTGGGTTAAAATTTCATGAACTATGTGGCTAGTTTTAAACAAAATAGTCATGAGCCATGTGGGTAGTGTTTTGCATTCTCATGATTGACAAATTAAATTATACTGCAATCTATACATCTGATAGTAGAAAATGCGTGGAATATTTAGTTTTTTTTTTGTGGTTTACCTCCGGAGTCCAATGAAGTATTTTTATCGCTTGCCAATATTACTGATCTTTTTTTCTTTTTCTTTTAGATCTTTATGCTTCCTGCCAATTGTTTTGTGGTTTTAAAGTTAAATGCTCAGCTTTGTTCTATTATGTTTTGACTTCTCAGATTGCTGTAATTGTAACTTCTTCTTGTGCTCTTCTCATTATTATGTTATATCATGCAGGTTTGCCACTTTGTTGCAACAATGTCTGAATTCCATTAAACGGGGCTCCTCCAAAGAGATAGCTTTGGCATCTCATTTTCTTGGTCAGTAATCTTCTAACTATGCTATTGATGAGCTGTGGGGTTCAGATATCCTTCCAGTTGATACCTAAATTTGACTTGTGTCCTTTCGTATGTGATAGGAATTTTGGCTTTAACTGTTGGTCCTGGGGACAAAGCACATGAAATGTTGGAAGAATCAGTGTCTCCTATTACAGAGGCTCTTAAATCTCGTTCTGAGACACCTAAGATATCTTCGGTGTGTTTGTAGATGGTGGATGCTTCTTAAGTATTGTTATTGCTTTGCATTCAAGCTTGAATGCTTACTTTTTTTTTGGTGATTTCAGCTACTGGAGTGTTTGGCCATTATCACATTTGTTGGAGGTGAAGAGGCAGAGGAAACAGAGAAATCAATGCAATTGATGTGGCAAGTCATTCATCCAAAAATTGGTCCTAATGTATGTACCCCTCATGTTTATATGTTTATTTTTTAGCGGGAGCACGATTTTAGAAGCTTGGTTTGTTGCTTTTATGGGGATGTATATTTTGATGTTAATGCCGATCATTGATCCCTATCTGTCAATATTTCTGTTTTGCGCTTCACTTTTTAAGGTTTGGTCTTGCAGCTGTCATGTGGATGGTATATTGTAACAGAAATTCCTATCCTTGTTCCCTATCTGGGTATTTTGTTTTTGCTTACATGACTTCTGTTACGTTACTTATTTCATTGACAACTGTGTCTGGTTCATTGATCAGGTAGCTACTGCTAAACCTTCTCCACCAATGATAACAGCAATGGTATCTGCGTGGTCTTTCCTCCTTACTACCATTGATGGACGGGCACTAAACCCAAAAAGCTGGCAAGGGTGAGTATGTGCCCGAACTCCAGACCTATCCCTCCTGGAAAGGAAAATCAAAGAAAACACCAATAAAAGGAAGAAAGAAGAGAGTAAAGTTGTATTTGTAACATCCCATCAAGGACATAATATTTGTGTAGCATATTTGGATGAAGATTAGAATGGGATGCAGGGTCTATGTTTGGTGAGTTTATGACAATTGGAGTGTGCATCTTCCCATGATGCAGGTCAATCTCTTACTTTTCAACTCTGCTGGACAAGGATGACAGAGCTGTACGCATTGCAGCTGGCGAAGCACTTGCTCTAGTTTTTGAAATCGGGAGTCTTGAGAAGTTCTCTGTTGAAGATAAAGGATCTAGTGATAGCTCCACAGATGAAGCAAACAAATTTAAGCATATTTTGCATATTCAAGGATTAAGAGCGAAGGTTCTGAACCAGATGAGAAGCCTTTCAGTAGAGGCAGGAGGCAAAGGATCAGCCAAGAAGGACCTCAACAGCCAAAGAAACACATTTCGAAATATCTTGGAATTCCTTGAGGTACTGCTCTATTTTCAAGTTATTGCTCTGCGATTGTAGTAGCTACTGGCTCTAGTAACTTCCTTACAATCGGTATTAGGATGGTTATACTCCAGAGAGCTCAACAAAGATTGGTGGGGAGTCGCTTACCACAAGTACCTGGCGTCAACTGATACAGGTCCTTGTCATCCCTGTCAGTCTTATAGCAACTGGCTAGCTGCTTATCTGCTGAAATTATGTGTAATTTGTTGAACAGTTAAACTTCCTAAAGCACTTTCTTAGAGGAGGTTTTGTGAGGCACATGCAGGTATATTTTTCCTTACCTATCACTTGAGTTTTTGGGCTGTTGGTGTTGGTTTTCTAGTTCTTATAATCTATATTCCTGTCCGCTGTGCAGGAAAATGAATTTCTTCATGATGTCTTTGGTTTCACACCAAAGAGAAAATTGCTTTCGGATGTTGAGCATCGTGTATCTGGAACAGAAAAGGTGCCTCTGTGCTTCTAAAAGCACTTTATTTTATGTATATGTGGTGTGTGGACGTGCTGAGATCACTTTAATTTTTTCTTTTTTAAAAAGATTAAGCCATCACCTTCAGGTCAATTGATGCAAAATAAATTACAGAAAGCAGAGAGGGACATGGACATAACCTCCAAAAAACATGTAAGATTGAGTACTTCAACCTTCAAAAGAGTAAATAATGGAAGGACCGGCCTATACAATTGCTTTCATGTTAAGCAAGAAAGTTCTCAACTAACAAAGAAGTTACACTTGTCAAATCTTCTTCTTATGCTACGTATGTGATCTATCTAGTAGAAATATTCCTTTCACCTCTTTAGGGAGCTGCCGAAAAGAGTAGTAGAAGGTACCATTTCCACTGGAAGAAGCTTGTTTGACTAAGAAGTCAGCCTCTTGGTTGGCTCCCCTGTAACAGTGAGAAATCTTTACATCTGCACCACTTATAATTTGGACTATGTCTCTGATGATCCTTTTTAGCTTGAGGTTATTTGTGTCTTTGTCAGTTTGTCATTCAGTGTGTTAGTTGTTAATTTCTTCTTGTTTGCACCACCCCATGTATAGCTGCCATTGCTTCTGCTTGGTTGTTGCTCTTACACTGAGCTGGTACTGGAAATGCCATGATCTCTTTAAGTTGACATTCCTCTTTGTGTATATTTGTATTGCTAGATAGATTTATTTCTTCCCTGTCAGGTCTCCAGGAAAAAACAAAAATAAGTGTTTTTCCTTGTTTATTGAGTCCTAATATTATTTTGACTGACCATTTATGTTATGATATTGCTCCTCTTTATCAGAGGCTGTACAAGTCACCAAACTCGGTCGCTAACAAGGCCAGAACTCAATTTCGGAACAAGCAAAGGATGTTATCCCAGGCAAGTAGAAACCTTTTTCTTCAGGGTCAATTTACGTGTCCATGATGTCGTCGTGTCGTACTGCTGGTGAGTAGATATCTAAACTTCACTCTGTTCCAATGTCTCAAATGACAGATGAGTTCTCCTCAGTTTAAATTTCTTTAGTTGATTTTGCCATCTTATGGAATAGTATCTGTTTGGGTGGTAGTGTCGCATCTCCTGTTAATTGTATTAATCACTCGTCGAAGATTCTCTTATTAGCTTTGAGTTCCATCTGGGTTCGTGGCCAGTGGCGAAGCCAGAAATATTTCCAAGGGTGTTCAAACTTAAAAGAACTAAAAAAGAATTCCCGAATTAGGATGTTCAATATATATTTTATACATGTAAAATCAATGTTTTACTTATATACACAGTGCAATTTTTCGCAATATTTCGGTGAAGGGTGGTCAGTTGACCACGCTTCAGAAAAGGTGGCTTTGCCCCTGTTCGTGGCTAAAGAAGGAATCTCAAACTTGAAACAATGGGGCAGCCTGGTGCACACGGCATCCACGTACCGTCTGGGGAAGGGCCGTACCCCAAAGGACAGTCTAATTTAATGCAAGCATTGTTATAATTTTATGGCCTGTCATGTCTATCTAAGTATGTCGCGTGGTGGTATTTGCAGGATAAGAATGTGGGCTGCTACTACACGAGTGGTGATGAGGTCTGAAGAGTACCAGTTAGCAGAATCACAGTTCACAAGCTAAAATATATACATTGGGACATTTGTTCCCATGTTAAGATAATCATTTCTAGCCCTACATTTGTACAAAGATATGGTAGAAACTCCGATGGTGGTTATATTGTTTGTGGGAAGCTTGTTGGTTCCTTGTCATTCTTCTTTTTACTTGAATTGAGTCGAGTTTGCAGACTCCCAATAAGCAGCTATTTGTTAAGTGATCAATTGGGAAAGACTCGAAAAATCCTCGAGAACAAAGTCGAAGATGTTGTAGAACTTATAGTAATTGTGGATGTCTACTACTCCTATTACTTTCACTCATGATATAAATAACCTCCTTCTACTTATCACAATTATGATTGTTACTCACACACCTCCATAACCTCTCCCCAAGATCTTCTCCAATGATCTCAAAGGTTAATGTCATGTTTAAGATAATCCTTTTGTAACCTTCAATGTAATAGTATAAATAGAGGCATGAAATGTGATATGGGATACACTTGAACACTTCGATGAAATAAGAAAGTTGTCTCTTCTTCTCTTATTCTATTTATCTTCTTGTTTTATATTGTTACTTTGAACTACATTTCTTAACACGTTATCAGCACGGAGTTGAGCTCTTTTCGTTGTTCATGTATATTTCTTTTCTTTGTCGTATTTGATTTCATGATTAGTGTCTTTAATATGCAATTTTATAATTTTTAACATCTCTAGTATGTGTAAAATAACGAATTCTATGTTTCTTTATTTTAAGTTATTTGTATGATTGTTATGTGAAAGTTGCTAATTTTCATGTTAGTAGAAAAATGAGAGAAGAATACTTGTTTTATGTTGTTCGAAATTTGAAAATTAAAGTTAGAAGATATTTTTGTTCTAGTTAACATCAAAAATATACTAATAATATGAAGAAAAATAATATTTTTTTCTATGGAATTATCACTTTAGTGTATAAAGATCATAAATTTGATATTATGTCAATTTTTAAGATTCTTTACACTATTATCCTAATGATTTCTAATTATTTATCTTCTTTGATAGTTTTCACTATGTCGAATTTGTCAAAACTTTTGTGGCACTTGACATTTCTGGAAAGAATTACCTATCATGGGTTCTCGAAGCTGAGATTCACTTAGCCGCTAAAGGTCTTGGTGACACCATTATTCAGCGTAATGAAGCACCAAGCCAGGACAAAGCAAAGGCCATGATTTTTCTTCGTCATCATTTGGATGAAGGTTTGAAGATTGAATATTAACAGTGAAAGATCCACTTGAATTTTGGATTGGCTTGACGGTACGATCACCTTAAGGCTACGGTATTGTCAAGGGCTCGATATGAGTGGATGCACTTATGGTTGCAAGATTTTAAGACCGTAAGTGAGTATAACTCTGTTGTATTTCGAATAACTTCCCAATTAAAATTATGCGGGGATGTTATGAATGATGAGGATTGTTGGAAAATACTCTTACGACTTTTCATGCCTCAAATATGGTATTACAACAGCAATACCGTGAAATGGGTTTTAAAAAGTATACTGAATTGATCTCATGGCTTCTGGTGGCTGAGCAACATACTACACTTTTGCTGAAAAATCATGAAGCTCGTCCCACAAAGTCAGCTGCGCTTCCTGAAGCCAATATGGCAGCTATACGTGATAAGTCTGAAAAAAATAGAATAATAATCATGGCCACATGAACGTACGTAGGCATGACAATGATAAGAGACGATATAATAGTAGTCATCGTGGTGGTGATGGCAAATGAGAGAACAATACGGGTTCTCAAAACAATCCTTCAAGAGGCAAAAGTGGTAACTGCCATCGGTGTGGCATGAAAGATCATTGGAAAATTGAATGCCGTGCACTTGAGCATTTTGTCAGGCTTTATCAAAACTCCATCAAAAGAAAGGCAAATAATGTTGGAGCATCATCCTAATGCCCTAGTGGAGTCTCACTTGACCTTTAAAAATGATTTTGAGGCAAGGTCTTAAAAAAAAATGATGACAATGCCGAGACAAATCTTGCTTTGAATGATGATGATTTTGAAGGCCCCGATGATCTTACTCATTTGGAAGTTGAAAACTTTTTTGGAGATCAAAACTAAAGTTCGATCATTTTACTAGAGAATGCAATTATGTTGTTATTTTTATTTTAAGTATTTTTTTAGTCTCATTCTAAAGTTGTTTTTATTTTCAAGTAGTAATTAAGTTGTCTTATGTTATTGTTAATTTTTTTCGTATTTCTCATGGTGTACTTTTATTTTTTATGAAGAAAATAAAATTCCTCAGTCTTCAATTAGATCCAAGATGAGTAACGAAGATTTATGCCTTTTGGATAGTGCTACAACTCACACAATATTAAGAGAAAAGTAATTTTTCTCTTATTTGGTTATGAAAAAGGCATATGTTAATACAATATCTGTTAGTACAAAGTTAATTGAGGGCTCTGAAAGAGCGGCCTTATTACTACCTGGAGGAACGATATTAACTATTAATAATGCATTGTAGTGTAGTAAGCCTCAAAGAAACTTGTTGAGTTTCAAAACTATTCGCCAAAATGGCTATCATGTTGAGACCTCTAACGAAGGAAAAGTTGAATACCTTTATATTACTACAATAAAAACGTGGACAAAATGTGTGCACGAAAAATTACTCGCATTTTCTTCTGGATTGTACTACACAAACATTGGTATGGTTGAATCATATGCCATAGTAAACAAAATGTTTGCTACTTCTAATGATTTTATCATTTAGCATGACCGGTTAGGCCATCCTGGTTCTAACATGATGCTTAGAATAATAGAGAATTCAAATGGGTACACATTGAAGAACAAGAAGATTCTTCAATTTAAGAAATTCTCTTGTGCTGCTTGTTCTCAAGGAAAATTGGTTATTAAACCATCAGCAGTTAAAATTAGGATTGAATCCCTTGCATTTCTGGAACGTATACAGGGTGATATATGTGTGCTATACACCCTCAATGTGGACCATTCAAGTATTTTATGGTCTTGATTGACGCATCTACAAGATGGTCACATGCGTGCTTATTGCCAACTTGTAATATGGCATTTGCGATATTGTTGTCCTACATATAAGGTTAAGAGCACAATTTTCAGATTATGCAATTAAGGCAATCCGTCTTGATAATGCTAGTGAAATTACATCTCAAGCCTTTACTGATTATTGTATGGTCTGTAATAAAAGTTGAGCATCCGGTTGCTCATGTTCATACTCAAAATGGTCTAGCAGAATCATTGATTAAATGCCTCTAATTAATAGCTAGACCATTGCTAATGAGGGTAAAACTTCCCCTTTCAGTGTGTGTGTGTGGGGGGGGGGGGGGGGGGGGGGGGGGGGGGGGAGGATGCTATGTTGCATGCAGCAACACTTGAGCGCATAAGGCCAACCAGTTATATGAAGTCTCCCTATTACATGGTCAGGAGCCAAGTATTTTCCATCTAATAATTTTTGTAAGTGCGGTATATGTTCCAATTGCTCCACCACAACGCACAAAGATGGATCCCCAAAAAAGATAGAGAGTATATGTTGGTTATGAATCTCCTTCTATTATAAATATTTGGAGCATATAACAGGAGATTTGTTTACAAGCAGATTTGCTGTTATCATTTTGATGAATCAATTTTTTTTCAATATGAGGGGGAGAAAATAAACGGCTAGAAAAAGAGATAGATTGAAACATATTATCTCTATCTCATTTGGATCCTCGTACAAATCAATGTGAACAAGAAGTTCAAAAGATCATTTATATGTAAAATGTTGCAAATCAATTACTAGATTCATTTACTAACCTTCCACGGGTTACTAAATCGCATATTCCAGCTGTATATGCTCCAATTCGAGTTGATGTTCTAGCTGGACAGCATGATAATGCAAATGAGTCTACGCCACGCCTTAAAACTAGCCAATTGGTTTCAAGGATAAAAATCCTCGAAAAAGGAAAGGAGCAAATGATCAAGTTGATCATAACATGGAGGCGATTGCTCAAGAGGAGCATAAAGGCATAATAATTGATAAGACCTCACAAAAGGTTCTAGTACCTGGAAATGATGAAAATAAAGAGATCTCAATAAGTTATGTCTCTACGGAAAAAAGTGGAACCGAAATAATATTATTGTTAACAACTTTTTTGCATATAATGTTGCAGTTAAAATAATACAACAAGATGAGGATATTGAGCCAAATCTATCGATTAGACAAAGAAATGATTGGTCAAAATAGAAAAGCGCAATTCAAACGGCATTGGATTCACTCGAAGCACGTGAAGTTTTCGGACAAATAGTCCGAACGCCTGAAGGTGTCAAGCCAGTGGGATACAAATGGATTTTGTGCGAAAACGAAAAAAGGTGAAGTTGTAAGATAAAAAGCACGACTTGTGGCACAAGGGTTTTCGCAAAGGCATGACATTGATTATGTGGAGACATATTCTCTTGTGGTAGATGCAATTACCTTCAGGTATCTAATAAATCTGGGAGTCCATGAAAATCTTGATATGCGGTTGATGGATGTTGTCACAGCCTACTTATATGGCTCACTAGACAATAAAGTTTTTATGAAAATCCTTGAAGGATTTAAAGTTCCTGAAGCACATAAAAGTTCAAGGAAAACTTGTTCAATAAAGCTTCAGAAATCCTTGTACGGATTGAAGCAATCAGGGAGAATGTGATACAATCGTCTTTGCGAGTATTTGCTAAAGGTAGGGTACAAAAATGACCGTATTTGCCCCTGTATCTTTATTAAGAGGTCTGGATCTGAATTTGTCATCATAATTGTGTATGTTGATGACTTGAATATCATTGGAACTTCTAAAGAGCTTCCAAAAGATGTATTTGAAGAAAGAATTGAAATGAAAGATCTTGGTAAGACAATTTTGTCTTGACCTACAAATTGAGCATGTAACAAATGGAATTTTTGTCCATCAATAACATACATTGAAAGGTTTTTAAGCGATTTCACATGGATAATGCACATCCATTGAGTACCCCAATGGTTGTGAGATCGCTTGACATAAATTAAGATCCATTTCAGTCTCAAGAAAATGACGAAGAGCTCGTTGGTGATGAAACTCCATATCTTATTGCAATTGGGGCACTGATGTAACTTGCTAACAATACCCGGCCAAATATTACTTTTGCTGTAAGCTTATTAGCAAGATTCAATTTCTCCCCAACAAGAAGACATTGGAATGATGTTAAGAATATATTTAGATATCTTCGGGGAACTCTAGATATGAGATTGTTCTATTATAATGAATTCAAGTCAGAAATGATTGGCTATGCTGATGTAGGTTATTTGTCTGATCCACATAAAGCCCGATCTCAAACATGCTATTTGTTTACATATGCAGGTACATCTATATCATAACGTTCAATAAAACAAACAATAGCTGCCACATCTTCTAATCATGCTGAGATAATAGCCATTCATGAAGCTAGTCGGGAATGTGTTTGGTTGAGATCAATGACTCAATATAGTTAGAAAATGTGTGGTTTTCTTATGAAAAAAGATAATCCAACTATACTATATGAATACAATGCTGCTTGCATCGCTCAACTGAAATGAGGATAGATCAAAGGAGACAGAACAAAGCACATTTCACCAATGTTCTTTTTCACGCATGATCTTCAACAAAATGGTGAAATTAATGTTCAATAGATTCGTTCATGTGAAAATTTGGCTGATCTGTTCACTAAGGCATTACCAACGTCAACATTTCAGAAGTTGAGATAGAAGATTGGAATGCGACGTCTTCGAGAAATAAAATGATGTTTTTATGAGGGGGAGTAAGATATGTGTTGTACTCTTTTTCCCTTAGCCTATGTTTTGTCCCACTAGGTTTTCCTAGTAAGGGTTTTAATGAGGCAACAAATAAAGCGTATTAGAGATATGTGTACTCTTTTTTCTTCACTAAGATTTTTTCCCACGTGATTTTTCTTAGTAAGGTTTTAACGAGGCATAATATCTAATTTTGGACATCCAATGGGGAATGTTGTAAAATCTATAGTAATTATGGATGTCCACTACTCCCACTACTTTCACCCATGATGTAACTATCCTTCCACTCTTATCACTATTATGATTGTAATTCCCACATCTCCATAACCTCTCCCCATGATCTTCCTCCATGATATCAAAGGTTAATGTCATGTTTAAGACAATCCCTTTGTAACCTCCAATGTAAGAGTATAAATAGAGGCATGAAATGTGATATGGGATGCACTTGAACACTTGATGAAATAAGAAAGTTATATCTTCTTCTCTTATTCTACTTATCTTCTTGTTTATATTGTTACTTTGAGCTATATTTCTTAACAGAAAATAATTTAATTTCTACTTACTCGTCATCCTTTTCCTTTTAACTGCATCTTGGGAGACATCACACCTAGGTAGAGGTGTCAATGCATATTTAATCACCGACTAAACCGACCGAATCGTATTGTACCAAATCGATTTTTAAGCTTCTTTTAATAAAATCGTAGGCTTTATATAAATGTATAACCGCACCGATAATTAGGGTTGATTTTTTATTTTAAGAAAATAACTTGACAAAATACCGAACCGTACTGAATAGATTAACATGTGTAAAATATAATTCTATATTAAGTTTAAAAATAATAAATAATTAAATTTTTCGTGGGGTCTTGGAATTATGAAGAGTTACAAGCCAACAAACAATTAAATTCAAAATCTAATTCCCAAACTCATTATGCTACTTCTATTGAAACTGAATTATTTTCAGCATATTCACTAGCAGGACACAAGGTATTGTAGCGATTATGAGTAGCAAATTACAATGTATAAAATATGTTTCCTTTCGTATGATTTAGATTTATCTTTTTGAATATTTAATCTTCTATAGGTTTTATTCCTGAGTCCCACTCCTAGCTTGGTTGATATCTTTCCACTCTTGTGATTATATTTTTGTATATTAATTTGCTTAGTTTCTTT
This sequence comes from Nicotiana undulata, assembly GCA_005239495.1. Classification (NCBI taxonomy): domain Eukaryota; kingdom Viridiplantae; phylum Streptophyta; class Magnoliopsida; order Solanales; family Solanaceae; genus Nicotiana; species Nicotiana undulata. The sequence goes on from ML266438.1 coordinate 34,719, forward strand.
ACACTGTTATAAAATAGTTGATGGATCTTGACTCTAGTCATATTTCATATTTATTTAATTGATCACCCTTTAAAATGTAAAAATGTCCAGAGAATTTTGCCAAGTCATATAAAAATATGTGTATTATTGCATTTTATTTCTACTAGTGACTTTTATATGACCCTTAAAAAAATCCGATATTAACCGAATCGTACCGATACAGAAGAGAAACCGATATGATTGAGACGGTTACAAATAGTCTAATTTTTGTTATATATAATAGAATAACCGAAAAATTGATATGGTATAAATTTTATAAAATAACCGACCGAACAAAATCATTGACACCCCTACACCTAGGGGTGGAAAATGGGTTATATTTGGACTGGTTAAGATGAGTTGACTCATTAAATGTGTCATTGTAGATAGGACGGGTCAAAATGGCTAAACAATAGGTTGTAACCCAAACGGCCAAATTGACCCAACTCTGTGCAATATTCTCAACCTTTAAAACAAGTATATATAAAAACAAACTTTTGTTTTAGATAAATGTGAATTCATGTCAAATGATTTCTTTCCTCAATTTGGATTTAGAGTTTTATTTGATAGTTCTCTATCTTATAATACTAACAAGGATCAGAATAATAAAAAAGTAGTAAAATTAGATCTTTCCACCCACTCCAATCCACCTCCCATTACCCTAACCCCACCCTACCCCCGAACCCCCACCTCCATCTCCACCCTAAATAAAAATATTAATTAGAGTACTTTCTTTTAATGTTTTAGATATAGTATTTTCTTTTTTCATTTCAACAAAATGAATATTTTTTTTCAATGATGTAGAAAGAGTATTTTATTTTATTTCAATAAAATAAGTACTTTCTTTTCATGATGTAGAAAATGTATTTTTTTTTCCACAAAATGAGTAGTTTCTTTTCATGTTATAGAAATGTATTTTCTTTTGATTCAACAAAAAGAGTAATTTTTTTTTGATGATGTAGGAAAAGTATTTCCTTTTTCACCAAATGAGTACTTTATTTTCCTGTTGTACAAAAGTATTTTCTTTTATTTCAACAAAAAGAATATTTACTTTTAATGTTGTAGATTTTTTTTCCCCAGTAAAATGCGTACTTTCTTTTTGAGGATATCAACCAAACATGGGAAAATTAAAAAATATTTTTCAGAACATAGGTCAAGGTAGAACTCTAAGATTGAGCAGTTTCATAATTTAAGGTTGAACATCATCATGAGTCCATTTGGACTGATAATTTTGATGGGTGAATTTGGGCTAGCCCAAAACAACCTATCTTCAAAGTCATGCGAGCCCAAATCCATTAAAACTTAGACGGGTTGGGGAGTCAAATGAGTTTGGGTTAGTTTTGCAACCCCTCACACTTGCCCTATTGTATCATTTGCATTCCACCAAAAGTTCAACTAGATGGACTATTGGATTCAGTAACTGGATCTACATAAAGGGTGCCCCAAATGGCAAGTTGGGGGTCACCTTGTGAGGGTGAAACAAGTTGATAAACATGGAACGATCAATTCTTCCCAAGTAGGCCACATCAATTAGGTCAAAGATGATTCAGGAATTGGGTTAAACATAGTTCAGTTTTATAGCGGCAACTCAAGATTACTATTTATTAGTTCCTACGAATCATTACTATCTATTACAGCTTGTTTGGATGGTACTAAGGGACCCCAACTGGATAGGAATCTTCTGCCTATGGGGAGTCAACTGGCGCTTTCTTAAAGCACCTGCCCGGCTTTCTTCCTTTGCCTTCCCTAACTCTTCTGAGAAGAAAGGAGATCCTGCGCAAAGAAAGCCTCTAACAAGAGGATGCAGGCTGCTAACTCTAAAAGATTTGCTATCGAATACTTTCAAAAAAGGCTGCATTGCATAAGCATAAAAAGATGCCAGAGAGAAAAGGCTAGAACTTATGCTTTGACTTGATTGATAGCTCTTTTCTCTTATACCTATTCCAAGCTGATAGAATGCGCATAGTAGTCCAACTCCGTTCGCCATTCCCACCCGGGAATCACTTCACTCTAGCGCCTCGTCAGTCTTCTTGCATCTTTTCCAGCTTTGAAAATCGACTAAGCGTTGCGCCAAGCCTTTGTATTGTTTTTCCGGAACAATGTTTGTTTTGATTGTTTAATTAAAATTAGTTATACCGTATTGTTAAATCCATTGTTCTGGAACAATGAAAAGTCCCATTTTTTGAAACAACCGATTTGGTGTGGTGGGATTGTTTCCTATTTTTCTTTCTAATTATGCCATAACTTATTACTTTATAATTCTATTTTACCTTTTACTTTTTATTTTTATTTAGATAATAGCAAAGTCTTTTTCTCATATAATTCTATAATATAACTCTACGTGAAGTCTAATAACCTATATAAATTCTCAAAGACAACATTCCAAATATAACCTACATATGTGAAAAACTCGTTTTGTTCTTCTGCCGCTTCTCCATACTCTTCAGGTAAAAGTTTTGTTTTACTTTTGTCTGAATGGAGTCTACTTAATATTTTTTTTAAAAACTTTTATTATTATGATCGAATTATGAATATGTTGTACTTATTATTATTTTAAATATTATTAACTTGTTCAAATAATTTCGATAGAATTTGCATGAATTTAACTGCTTAATTTATATATATAAGACATAATTAGTGATAAATTAGTAGAAATGGGTTTTCTTAAATAATTTTTAAATGTAATTCTTGATAAATTAAATATTTAAAACAACTGAGGGTATTTTAGTAAACTTATCAGTTACAGTACAGTACAATACAGTCAAATCAAACATCAAAATGTTATTTAACAACGACAAACGATACAATCTATCCAAACATTGTATTCATTAAAGGATACAATACAATACAGTACAATACGATACATTATAAAACAACGAGGGACAATGATCCAAACAGAGTGTTAGTTCGTGCGACTCTCTAGCTGTACAATTAATAAGTCATAAATAGTATGAGCATTGTATATCCTATTTAATTATTGTATTTGTTTCTTCATATGTGTTGCCCATAGCTTTTACTGGGTTCGTTTCAACTATGGTTAGTGTTCAAGTGAACAACATCATGGAGTTGAAACGTTATTCGAGTGTTTTTGAGTAAAATTTGAAGTATTTCCAGTGTCTTGAAATTGTTAAATAAGTTTTCATCGAAGATAACAACCAATATTTAAGCAGTTTTTCAAAGTACGTATAGTTGTTTTAATACCTTATATCGTTTCCATCATTCATCGTTCTTTAATTTGTATGCATTTGTCATCCATCACCTCTACTAACCTTCCCCCCAACCCCCATATTTCCTCGTTCAAAGTTAGTTAATTTTCAAAAGCCAATAAAACGATACTTGAAGAAAAAATTTAGATCATGATACAATTTTTGACATAGAATTCTATTATTAGTATTGAACATTACTCATGATCAAGAAAAAGAAAAAGAGTTTTTACATAGTCAGCATATTGGTTTCTTAGGTAAATAATTAAAAGCAAATGGCATATATATTATTGGTTCGAAATTCATAAACTAGGTATGAGAGAGGTCCATCTCCATTCCATTATATGCAATTGGAGCATACATCCACATATCATCTGAGCTCAGTAACTGCAGTAAGAGGGAAGTATTTAGTTATTAAGATTCCTTCTGAGCATTTCAATCTATCAAATAATAAAGAAAGCAAAAAATGGGAAACTTTGGTTTTTATACCTTAATTTGTAGCTGCAGAAACTTCACATATTGGACTGCTTCTTCAAGCATTGTGCTTATGTCAACCTTGAGTTACACCAATTAAAGAACTCAGTAAGAGGATTCTTGATGCTTTACACACTATTTCGAGGAGATGCAATTTGATAATTAAAAGCATTGTTTACCTTTGTGCCATTGGGGACAAGATTCTGCAAGATCTTCAATCTTTCATTGATTTTCTCTCTTCTTCTCTGCAGTTTGTAAATAAATATATTAGTTTTAGGATTTAACCTAAAGCTCACGGGTTCGAGCCGTGGAAGAAGCCACTAATGCTGCATTAGGATAGGCTATATACATCATGCCCCTGTGGTGCGGTCAGAGGCGGATCTAGAATTTTAAGTGTATGAGTTCCTAAAAAATCTCAAGTTAATATATAATAATAACTGGATTAACTGACCGGGTTTCAAGCTAAATATTCTTATACATTTAATGAATTTTTCAATGCAAATACAGGATCTAGACAAAACCTACTGGGTTCACGGGAACCCGTATATTTTGTGTTGGATGCGCTCCTGGGTGCGGTCCTTTCCCGAACCCTGTGTGAATGCGAGATGCCTCGTGCACCCCGGCTGCCCTTTTAGTTTTAGGATTTAACTTATGTACATGGACAATTATTAGCGGTACTTTTAACTTGTTGTAGCAGGTAACTTGTTTCTTGAGTCGAGGGTTTTTCAGAAACAACCTCTCTATCTTCGTAGGTAGGGTAAGGTATATGTACACACTACCCTCCCAAGACCCCACTTGTACGATTTTACTGAATTGTTGTTGTTGTAGCAGATAACTTGCCTTATTTTTTATCTTTCACGTTATGTGACAGCATAAAAAATCTAAAGTATGAGTGTGTTTAAGTTGAGGTTTGAGATCAAAGAGTATATTTGGATGCTGAACAGAGTGAAGAGACAATAATTGAATAAAAAGCTGATGTTTCTTACTCTTGCATAAAGACTCTGGGGATCTGTTGCAGTCCCTCTGCTGGCCCTTGTTTTACTATTCAAGTTGGTGTTTAATTCCTGAGAAGCAATGGAATCTTCCTCAGAGCTACAACTACTTGTGCTCTGACCACTCTTACAATTTGCTGCATTATTAGTCTCTTCCTCTCCTACTTCTTCTTTGTTAATATGGATGTTTTTCTGGTTCTTTTTTACTTTTGGCTGAGCAACCTTCTTATTTTTTGGTCCCTGCATTTGAGTAAATAATGCTCATGCACAAACACAATCAATTTCTATATATAGCTAAAAAAATTTAATTAACTCACCTCTCTTGACACCCGCGATTTCTTCTTGGGATTTATAGCGTCCTCCAATTTTCCTGATTGAAGTTCTACTTCATGCAACTTTCTCTTCAGCAGCATTTCCTTGACTGTGTCATCTTTCAGGCTGATCATTTCTTTCATGAAATCGTCGTCTTGAAACGCTGGATTAGCCGATGAATTTTCAAGATTATTGTGGCCCATCATGTAAAAACCAGTGGACTCATGAGGGTGGTTATTATATTGCAGATACTCATGACTTGTATTATTGGTAAAAAACATACCATCACTTCCTCTGCTGTCATTGCTATTTTCTTGAGAAAAATACTCTATGTTACTGTCAAAAGTATTAGTATTGTTAGTCACATTCTTGTTAGCTTCTTCATCATGCCAGCTCAAGCCTGATGGATTATCACAATGCAATTGAAACATGAAATCTGAATTCTCAGTAAAAAACATTCTGCTCAAAGATTGACATTCTTCATCAAAAAAAGCTCCCACAGACTCCATTTTGTGTTTTTTTTTTAAATTTAAAATAAAATAATATTGAAAGGCTATTAGGGCGGGGAGAATGAGAAGTGGTTTACTAAATATAACCACAAAATGTTCTCAAAAAGTGATACTGACAAAACTAGTATTTGAGGATGATCTCAGTTAGAATGTGCCAAAAGTTGGGAACTTATTTATACTAGAAAGGGTTATAAGGAATATGGAAGAATGTTTAATATTATAAATTATGTATTTTGAATTTCCATAATTCCATATGGAATCTCTTGGAGTACACTGTGGGGCCAGAAAACAGGCAATGTACAACTCAGAAGTGGGACCAAGTTCATGCAATGATAAAATAAAAATAGTTGCCATCCTTTCAGATGAGATTAGTGCAATCTTGGACTTAGTTATTATGCCCTGAAGATTGATTAGAAGGATAACTGTCTTAATCTAATCATTGGGGCATGGCTTTTAATCCACTGATTAATGAGTCTTTTTCCTAAAAAATGATTAATGATGATTCTTGAGAGAAAATGACAAAAATGGTCCCTTATGTTTGGGGTGGGTTTAAAATAGTCCCTTAAATGTACTCCTAAGCAGTTTTGGTCATTTAAGTTTGCCAGAAGCGGCAACTTTTGGTGTTCGTCCAATATTTAACAAATTGTGGCGATTAGGTGGGCGTTTGGACATAAGAATTGTAAAATTACAAAAAAAAAAAGGGAATTTTTTTTTCAAGTGAAAATGATATTTGAAAATTAGAGTTGTGTTTGGACATGAATATAATTTTGTGTTGTTTGGTTGTTTTTGAATTTTTATGAGTGATCTGAGCGAAAATTTGAAAAACAGTGTTTTGGAGTTTTTTTAAATTTTCGAAAAATTTCAAAATGCATCTTCAAGCGAAATATTGAAAATTTTATGACCAAACATTAATTTTGAAAAGAAATGAATTTTTTTCGAAAAATATGAAAAATTTCTTAGTCCAAACAGGCTCTAGATTTAAGGGGAACTGTGAAAAAAATAATAACTTGAGATGCCATGAAAGTTCTGTCAATTCCCAAGCTACAAAACCAAAACTACACTAGGCAAAAATAACAAAAATTATACCTAAAAAAATGCAGAAGATACCATAATTAAACCCAAAAATAGCAGAAAGTACACCTCCAAATGTGAGTTTACATCCCCCATATTTTATCAGAGTTTGTTTAAATGTTTGACGAAGACCAAAATTACACACGTTTAGCAAAATTAGAGGACCTAAACTATTTTAGAAAATATTTAAAGGACTATTTTGAACCTATTCCCAAACATAAACAGGGGCCTAAGTCAGAAATTCCGAGAAGAGTGTTCATACTTTAAACAAGTCAATAATTTTGTTTGCATATATGGTGTACCAATTTTTTAAAATCAAACTACACAACATTTAGCTAAACAATAAAAAAATTGTAATAGAAGTATATTTTTATAAATCAAAATTAAAATAACAAAAAGACAAAATTAGAAAATTTTCTAATAAAAGTAAGCATAAAACTAAAGAAGAGAGAGTCGATAGGATTTGTAGTTTGTAGAGAGTTTTTGTTGAAGCAATTTTTGTAGAGTTTGATTTTTAAATTATGAAATTTATTTAAGAAATAACTTTTAGGTAAAAAATTACTTTTAAGATTAGTTATTTATTTTACATAAATTTTAAGTTTTAAAATTTATTTTATTAAAAAATATTTAGATTGAAAAAGAATTAAATAGATCACGTGGGGGTCTTCCTTTAGTTTCGGCAAATTAAATGGGCAGAACTTTGAGCTTGTGAACAACACGTTACTTTTAACACTCTGAGCCGCTGGACGGCTTTATTCAACTGTGTTAAAAATATTTAAAATATAATATATAATTATACAAAGTAATATTTAATTTATATATACAGTATAATTTTTCGGCGAGGGTATGCACTTGACCCTTGGCATAGAATGGGTGCGCCACTGAACATAAAGGAACATTTTTATCACTTTCTCGAAGAAAAGACTTCTGAATTCGGTATAAAAGTAATTGAAGAGAACATGGTATATATATATATATATATATTTTTTTTTTTTTTCCGTATATACCTCGATAAAAGAAGTGGGGGAGGGGGTTGAATTCAGTTGAGGGAATTAAAAAAGGGAATATATGAGGATAATTGATCATGGAAGACGAGTACTGACATCCTTAAAACAACTGCCAAAATCAGACACAGTAAGCGCCAAGCTCGTATCTTGTCTCTAAACCTAACCATTGTTACCCTAGTTGTTGTACTAAAATATGATATCCCCACGTAACAATTTCAACTTAATGTTTTCTTCCTCCCCTTGTAATATGAGCTCATTCTAGTTTGTTTCTTCTAATGTGACAGTTGGAATGTGGTAGTTTGTGAAAAATAGCTCAAGTGAAAGATAAGTTTTATAGAACATTTGTAATTTTGGAACTCCAAGGTTCAACATTTCCATAAGATGATTTTTCGCGAAAATGAGAGCATTAAGTTAGATGCACAATCGTACAATATTAAATAAAATTATAAATGATAACATTCGACAGAAGGTACAAGTAACATATGTACCATAAAAAAGAGAATGTTGTCATCTCCTACGCACATAAACCTCAAGATGCACTAGGCTACAAGTGCAAAACTACGTTAGTTGTACATGTTAAGAAATTAAGACAATGTACACATAAGAACGTAACACATGAAAGGATATTGTATCGAAAGATCTACTATCTTAGAATACATACAAATTTAATGAGAAATAGAGCTCAATAAGAAAAGATCAATACAAAAAATACCAACTAGTGAAAACAAAAGCTTAATGTTATTGGTACATTTATATTTGGTCCAACATTGGCTAAGTGTCTTTATTGATTTTATTGGAGATTTAATTTGTAATGGATAAATGGTAAAGAAATTCAAGGTTAAAAAATATATTGAATACTATACGAAAAACGGACATATAACTAATTACTACTGTGGTTCTTGTGGTCAGAGCCGGAGTAACTTGAGTTTATGGGATTCCACCTTCAATTTTCTCACCAAATCAAGCCATACTTAAATGGAATTTTTACCTCTTCTAGCAAAGGTTGATAGCTTATTTATTTTAAATAAATACCCTTTTAAAAATTATATTTCATAATTACCTTTTATTTTTTATTGTCAAATATCTATTTATGGTTACCTCCTACCCTTAAGCCATAAAATACGTTTTATTTTATTTTTCTCTCTTATTCTTTCAGATTTTTTCCCACCCTCTCTCTCTCTCAACCAACGCCACAAATCACCGTACCGACAAATGCAACTGCGGTGTTGGAGTCGCCATTTGTACCATATTTTGATGTTGATCCACCTATTAGGCCTAGTGATGATGACCCGGATGAGAATCTACAAGCTTCTACGCTGTCGGCTGGGCAGCAGAAAGCTTCTGACGTAAAACCTCAGTCTTTCTGATTTTTTTTTAATTTTTGATATTTTGAGTTTCTCCGTCTTTGAACTTCTCTTTCCTATTTAGTGGTTGAAGAGTCTGTTTAGAAATCAATGTCGTATGTTTCGTATCAATGTCGAAATCTGACATGGGGTAAATTTGGGGTTGACAATGAAGGTTCGAAATCTGCTATCGACAAGACGACAATAAGGTTATTCTTGAACAAAGACGACGGAGGTTTTGGGGCTGAGCAACTTGAAGAGTATGTTATCTTTTTTTCCCATTGTATTTCAATGTATCTCGATGTATTCTATGTATTTCATTGTATTCATTGTCTTTTTTTCATTGTATTTCAATGTATCTCGTTGTATTCCATACATTTCATTGTCTCGCTATATTCCATGAATGTATTCATACATTTTTTAATTAATATAATTTATGTATTCAGATGTATTTACGTATTCAGATTTATAATTGAGTTTGTTCAGTTATATTAGGAGTCTATTTGTGTTAATTGATTCACTTTCCGTTTAATAACAGCTGAATAGACCATAAGTTACGCTATTTATGTTACTGTATTCACAAATACATATCGTGAATACAATCATTTGTCTAGCTGTAATCCCTTGTTTCACGCCGAGAAATGCTACTGTAATCATGAATATAGTAGCTTAAATACAATGAATACACTCTAAAAAACCCGAAAACATAGCTATAGGAAGTAATATAATAAATGGTAGCTACAACTAGCTAATAACAACTAAACAATAGTGGTTTGTGAAAATTTCTCTATAAATTAGAGTAAATTTCATGGGTTGGTCATTCAGCTTTGTGTTCATTACTCAAAAGTCATTTTTCTTTCTTTTGTACGCAAAGTCATTTTACTTTGCTCTAGTTATCACAAAAGTCACCTTGGCCAGATTTTATAGTACTTTTATTTGAAAAGTCTATTATGCCATTGACATTATAAATCTCCTGTTTATTACCTTATATATTATTATAATATATTTTTATTTAAGTATTTTATTTATAACTAAAATAACTATATTATTTTATTTGTTATTTGCATAATATATTCATACATTTAATTTTTCCATGACACTCAATTTATTTAATCATATTCAAACATAAACATATTTTAAAATATTAAATGATAAAAAATATTTAATTTTTGGTATTTAGTTGAAATAATAAAAACAGATTTGTTTAACAAATGCTAACTTTTATAGTCAGTAAAATTTAATTTTAAAAAAAGATATGGTATTTAATTTTAAGGTTTTTCTGAGCTTTATCTGTTAAGATTATTTATTTGAAAGTGTTAATCTGATGTGTCAGTGCGCTAAATGTGGGTACTTTGTTTATTGAATTAACGAATATGGCTTGGCTGATAAATCTGTCATGAGCGTTGATTTTATATTTTTTATTAAAAATATTTCATTAGGCATGATTAAGAACGTTGACTTAAATTTGTTCATAGTAATGTTAATGACAAATTTATTGATGCTATCTATATCTTGAAAGTTAACGTTAAGAAAAAATCAAATGTAAGAATATATTATGAAAATAATAAATAAAATATATTAAGTTATTTTAATAATAAGTAAAATATCTAAGTAAAAATATTATATAGTATATAATATAGAAGGTATAACGTAAGTGAGAGGATTTATAATAGCATGGGCATAATAGACTTTTCAAGTAAAAGTATTATAAATTCTGGCCAATGTGACTTTTGGGATAACTAAAGCAAAGTTGAATGATTTTTACGTAAAAAAAAGAAGGAAGAAGTAACTTTTGAGTAATGAACACAAAGTTGAATGACCACCCATGAAACTTACTCCTTAAATTAGAGTCCGGAACCAAAATGTAGTTCTTTTGGACTCAAACGACTGAAATGCGTGAAAATAAAGTTAGCGACCAAAATACATATATCGCCCTTTTAAAGGGGGCTATACCTTAACAGTCGTTAGCCCGTTAAAGGATAGCGCCCTTTAAAAGGGCGTTATACATATAGCGCCTTTTATAACGACGCTATACCTGAATTTGAAAAGACATTCCAGTATAGCACCTTAATAAACGGCGTTATACATATTTTGTGGGCCCACCAATAACTCTTCCACGCTTAACTGACATATCAATAATTCAAATAGGTATAGCGCCCTTATTTAAGGCGCTATACCTCGAAAACTTTGATCCCCGGGATTGGGCATTGCCTTATTTGAAGACGTTAAGGATTTTGTAAAAATCCATTCAGAAATTCTCAAGTCTTGTTAAATTTTTCTTCGTTAAGTTGTTTTGCATTTTGTCATAGTGTCTGAAGAGCGAAGAATTAGGGTTTCATTATATTTGAGGTAAGGTTGTGGTGGTGAATAGCTCAGTAAGCTGTAGTTTATCTCCACAGTGTCATGTTAAGTTTCCACTTACAATGGAGCACGATAGATTGGTATCGTTGTTATGTAAAAAAATGAGTGTGAGCAAACGTTTGGTGAACCTTAAAGTAACCGAAAGATATCTATATTCTGTCACTCCGCAAAGAGTTGCTTGTTATGCTGAGTTTAACATCGAGGATGATGAAACTATGAGTAATTTTTCGAGGACTTCGGATGAATACCGTGAATCTCTTTTGATAAAAATATTGTAAATGTACGTCAAGGTTGAAGACGTTCACAATAATGAGGTTGCGCAAAGCAGGGATATCCCTCAGTCATCGGGTGGTTACTTTGGAACAGTTTTAGCCGAACAGGTTCCGACTGAAAGAGTTTGGCCTGATCTAAACTTATCTCCACGGGCGAATGAGGAACGAGGAAATTATTTCTCTCCTACTTTACATAATCCACAAGACGAGTGGTAAACTTCAATTTTTCTTTGTGTTACGATATTTATTTTTGCTGTATTGAATTTATATTAACACTCATATATTCCACAGGGGGTACCGGCTAGATATGAATTTTGCAAGTTATGAACCAGCGCCTAGTTGGAATATGTGTAGTTCTGGTGTGTTGGATCATGGTGGTCCATTCGGGAGTCATCACCAACATGATTATGTCCATCGTGGGATGTCAACACATTATGATTTGTAAGTGAAGTGATATAGCTATATGTAAAGTATTATCAATTTGAGTAGCTTATTATTTTGTTGGTTGTGTAGTGAAAACGATCAAGTTGAACGTCCTTTCTTGACTCAATTGCTCGAAGACGACAAATTTAATCGGGATTTGGCAGATGCACAGATTCAGGAAGAGAACAGTGATTATGACAACAATCCCGATGAGTCCAGAGATGGTACACCCTTCCCTGATGAGGGTGGTGATGATGAGGAAGATAATGTTGGACCTAATTTGACAGGGGAGCATGCTCTACCCCCTGTTAGACCAAGCGTGTATGAGTCCCACGTGCTTTTTCATTCAAGGGAGATTCCGTACCTTGATCATTTGTCAAGTATGCATGATGTGGATGCCCTCACAAGGGATACTGATGAAATTCGAACATCAATGTTGGATGAGCCTAGACCAACGGTGCTATCAAAGGGCATGCTTTTTCCTGATAAAGCACGCCTAAGCATGGCGGTGAAAATGTATAGCGTAAAAGAATGTCGTGAGATGATGGTTATGGGAGTCAAACCCGAATATATACAAGGTTGTTTGCCGTAGATGGTTTACAGATTGTAATTGGATGCTGCATGCGTAGAAGAAGAAAACAAATATGTGGAAAGTGGGTAAATACATTGGCACCCACAATTGTGAAATGGACATTATGTGGGAATTACTTCAACTTGGATGTTGACTTGATTTCTCTTATCTTGATTCCACACATTGAAGCATCAACCAGGAATATGGCTGTACCATTACCAAAACAAAGGCATTTCTCAGGCGCAAACGTGCGTTTGAAATTGTTTATGGTAACTGGGATAAGTCATTTGTATCTCTACCCAGGTACATGACCGCATTGCAATACTTTAAACCCGGGACCGTTGTTGAATAGAAGCTTGAGAGGAGTCCGGGAATACCAAAATATATATTCAGATACGTGTTCTCGGCCTTTAAACCAGCAATTAATGGTTTTGTGCATTGGCGGTTGGTAATATCCATAGACGTCACTCGTGTATATAAAAAGTATGATATTAAGTTGTTGATCGTCGTTGCAGTAGATGCTAATGGAAGTATATTTCCCTTAGTTTTTGCTATTTATGCCAATGAAAGCCAAGAGACATGGACACTATTTTTGAACCACTTGGAAGAGCACGTTGTCAAACACCGTTCAGATATTTGTCTAATATCTGATCGACATGGTGGTATTATAAGTTATGTAGAGAATTTGCCTGTATGGTAAGAACCGTATGCCTACCACCGTTACTGTGTGAGGCACCTGAAGGCCAATTTCTAGAAGGCACATCCCAACAAGGATTTGCATGATTTAATGTGGATGGCTACAATCGATCACCAAGAGTGTAAATTCAGGAGGCGCATGGAATCTATCAGGCAGGAAGACGAGGGAGCATATCGTTGGTTGATGCAACATAAGATGAAAAGTGGACTTTGCATGCGGATGGTGGCAGAAGATGGGAAATTCTGACGACAAATGTGTTAGAGTTTTTCAATGGGTTATTGAAGTCTGCACAAGGATTGCCTGTCACTGCCATGGTGCAGATGTCATTCAAGCAAATGGCGGAGAGGTTTCTTGAAAGGGATAGAGCTTCAATGTCATTGATGGAAATGGGTGTTGAATTTATGCCACTACCAATGAAAAGATTTGAGAAATACAGGCAGCGAGCACATTGGCATTAATATTTACAATATTTCCACGAGCGAAGTATTTTTGATGTTCGCACCGCTATCCATCAAAATTGGGGGAATAATATACACACCATAAATGAATCCATAAGGTTATTCTCTTTTGGGAAATGGTTCATTTACCACATGTCGTGCTCACATGCCATCAAGTGCTTTCAACGTACAGGTTTAGGGCCACCAACTATGTTGATAAAGAATATAGTGTTGCTGCATACTTAAACACCTATAGCGGGCAGTTGCAGCCAGTGGGTGCTGAGCATAATTGGCCGCCGGAACCATTTAAAATGGTGTATAACAAGCAGTTTTGCGTCAGCGACAAGTGCAAAAAAGAACGTGTATATGAAACCAAATGGATGTTGGTGATACCGTTTATGCGTGCAAATGTGGCATATGCTCGCAAACAGGACACGACCGTCGTAAACGTCCTTCAGCTGGTTTAGGTGGCGGTGGTAATCCAGCTCCTGGCGGAAGTTCATCTAATGTGCCCAACTATCAAGGATACACATAGTGTTTTTTCCCGTAATGTGGTTGTAATAATTGTATGTACTTGTTTATCTTGCAGAATGTCTGAAATAAAATTATGTTTTCATTGCTGTTAAATCTTATTGATATTTAACATAATCATATAGATAACAATCTAAAACAAACACATTTTAAAAAATAATAATTATCTTGTCGACCTGAAAAGCTGCCCGCCTACAAAAGCTATCTTCTGGAAAAGCTGTATTGTGCCCTAAAGAATCTTAACACGCGAAGCATAGCGCGATTAAATACTATGTTATGTGTGTTATCTTGTCGACCTAAAAAGCTGCACGCCTGCAAACGCTATCTTCTGAAAAAAATGTATTGTACCCAAAAGAATCTTTAACACGCGAAGCATAACGCGGTTAAATACTATGTTATGTGTGTTGTCTTGTCGACCTGAAAAGCTGCCCGCATGCAAAAGATATCTTCTGGAAAAGCTGTATTGTACCCGAAATAATCTTTAACACGTGAAGCATAGCGTTGTTAAATACTACGTTATGTGTGTTGTCTTGCTTATAAATAACTAGCGCATTTTAGTTATTATATGCGCTTAACCAAAACAAATAGCAAAACTTTCCATAAATTTTTCATTTTTCTTGCATTAACAAATGTTTGGACGCAATGACCAACCAAGGTGTTATTGTGGAAAACGATGTATTATGAAGTCATGTTGGTCTGGTGGTAATGTTGGGCGCAGATACTTGATGTGTCTAAATAGGTTTGGAGGCAATGACGGAAATTATTGCAATTTTGAGAATGGTATGATGAACCCATTAAGCATGAATACGACAAAGAATGTTTGCAGTAATAGTGAATACCAATCCTGCGAGTCTGAAATGAAACGAGAAATTGCGGCATTGCAGGAGAAACTAAAAGAGGCGGAAGAAGAAAAACATATACTGGAAGAAAAATTTAAGTGGTTGGAGCAGAGAATAATAGGAGGTAATGACTAAACAAACACATGTATATGTTGAGTGCAGTGTTTTATCATTATGCTTTCCGTGTCATGTATTTTCATTAGTTGTACTGAATTTAAATTATGTTAAGTTCCTATGTTTGTGTTTGTGTTGTAGTATTAAAATAACGAAGAACCGGAGAAATAAAAACATAATGCCCATATAATGTAAACAATAAAAATTGTTGCTATTCTTTACTGAATGTCATATTTACATAAAATAAAAATAATCAATGCGGCCCACAACTTGTTTGCTTCAATGCAGTCGTTGGCCTGAGGCGCATCCCATCCCGCCCGGCTACGCCATCATGATAATCCTCGTCACATCGCCTCTTTATCGCAAGATGCACTGCAGCATAATCGACAGTAGGGATGGCAGGCTCGGTAGAAGGGGCCGTCGGTCCAGCAGTAACCTACAGAATAATAAGATATTTCAGTATATGAAAATATATATTAGTAATGTACGTGTTAAGTCAATTTTTTTAATTGTCTTACCATGGTATCGTCGGGCTCCTGAATATAATAATCCATCGCAGCCAGGTCACATCGCACAAAGTGGCCTCCGTGACGACCGAGGATGAAGCCTTAATAAAAAATCATAAAGATATTTATGTCTAATCAATGAGATAAAAACAATTTAAATTTAATAGTAATACAAACATACCTGCACCTATGATAGATCCCCAACATCCCTCAATGATGAGCCATAACTCAGCCGGCGCCCAATATCAACATCTCGTGTCAGACGATCATCAGCAATGGTCGATGGGCCTAGAGGATCAGGAAAATACTGATCCCAATCCTCTCGCGTAATGCCCGTTACCATGATCAACAATGGATTCGACGGGGTCACCTGCGAAGTCCCTGGAGTGAGCTTAAGTTGAAGGCTGAATGACGAGATGTTGTTGTGAGGGTATCTAGCTCATGGAGGTCACCAGACTGATCAGATCTAACATCCTCAATAAGTGCCTCAACGCCCCCTTTCTAGGGACCACCTCTTTGCCGATCCCCATGACCTCGTGGGACACTCCTACCTCGTCGACCACACTCCGACGGCACTGGTGCCCCATAATGGTACTGCTCTGGCGCCACATAAGTAGTCTCGTTTCCTAAGCACTCATCATCTCGGGCCCACTGCTATGTTCGGGCAGCCGGCTTTGTAGCCTGCCGGCCATACTCATGCAAAGTGGTCGCTCCCTCGCCGGTATGGTGCTGCATCTGCAGTCCCAACTGGTGGGACAAATGTAGGCCAATAGCCTGCACAACATATAAAATATAAATTATGGAACGCTAGGTTAAAGTTATAAGTAAGTATACCAAATAACATACAAGTGCCTCGTGTCTCCCGGCATGTGGAACGTACTGACCACCAGTGCGATAAATGGGATTCCCGATGAAAAGTTGGGTAACGCTGCGGTACTAGCCCATATAACCATGCTCAGTATCCGTCCGACGCGATGAAGGGGGGGGGGGGGG
>ML266438.1:54159-214292 GCA_005239495.1 Nicotiana undulata
GAAGGGAAGGGGACGGGTTTTTATGCAGGTATAACGCCGTTTATTAAGGCTATAGCGCCTTTCTTTTCAAATTCAAATATAACGTCCTTTTAAAGGGCGCTATATATATTTTGATCACTAACTTTTTTTTTCCACGCATTTCGATCGTATGAGTAAAAAAATACCACATTTTGATTCCGGCACGTCTAGAGAAATGCAAACATATGTGTAGATTTCTTGGCAAATAAATATCATAGAAATAAGGAAGATTTGATAATATGGAAAGACGTGGCCATGAAAATGGAGTTTTTACTCCTACAAGATTTAAGCATGAAAGATTTTAGTATTGCTTTTCAGTACTTTCCTACGTACCAAAAAAATAAATTAATATCTATGTTTTAAGATAGGAAAATACAGTTAGATATGATATATGAGCTCATATTTTGGGATTTAGATTCCTCAACACTTCAATTTTCTCCGTTGCCAATTCATGTACCACCTTTGATTCTGCCGATCTTTTCGCTTTTATCTACACGTCAGAGACTCTTCCATTCATTCTGACGTACATGAACAATAATTATACTACTATTTTAATTATTTATTATTAAATAATACAATACAGTACTTTTTTCCCTTCGTTTTATCAAATTTATAAATCTTCCTTGAAATTTCTGTAAGTACTCTCTTTCAATGTACTTTGAAGGTCGCACCAAGCTTTGCACGATCTCAAGAGAGACAAAACCACTTGTCCAAAAGATAATAACCTAAAAATAGTAAAGAAAAAAATAACCACAGATTGGGGGGTGGGGGGAATAAAATCTAATTTCTTTTGAAGAGCAGAGAGATTTGAACAGCTCCAAAAGATCAGATTTGTTCTCTTGGGAATGCATTTTCCTATTGGAATTTTGGCCGGCTCTGCACGACTAATTCTTTATTAAGAATTTTCTTCCTATCCTTTTCATTAATTTCCTTTTTAAAATAAAATAAAATTTAAAGCACATATTTACTACTAGCAGCGTCCCCTTTTTTTCCAAACTTTTGAGCTTGCACAAAAGCTGAATGAGACAATTGTGCGAGATACATCATTATATACATGTATAAATGTATTTTTCTAATTAACTTATCTATATGTACAATAGGCCACAATTTGGGATAAAAAATAAATTTTTTAACACTAACATATATAGGTATATATCCACTTAAGGACAAGTTGAATATGACAATAGGCAACACTGCTCGCATCTCCTAATATTGAGCCACGCTTTCTGTTTAATAATCCCATCTCCTAATCATACATTATCAAGGTCATTTACAAAAGATAATAAAATTAAATCGTCAAAATAGTATGCACAAGCTAGTTTTTGGCATGGTACTTGAAAAATAACAAGCATTTACAAAGTTATAAAAAGATAGCCACTATTTATGTAGAGATAAAATCTGAACAAAAATACCTTAGCTGAAACCAGTGTTTTAAAAGGCGTGGGCTTAAGGGGAGGCGTAAGCTCCATGTGCATTTAACTTTTAATATCTTATAAAATAATATAATTACCGTAAATATTTATAAACAAGTAAAATTGCTAAATTGAAGAAGATGTGCTCCATGCCCATACAATATTAGTCAAAACAATATATTAATGCTACTTACTAGCACACGTAACTTGAGTCGAAAAGAATAAAGTTTTATACATGGAGGAACAAAAAGGATGATTAATCTGCAATTTGAACTTTCAACTTGTTGCTACCAAGGAGAATGAAGTTCTTTTTGTATTTGTAAAATAAATAAATTGAAGATTCATTGCTTTTGAGCGGACAAGATAAAGAATTGGGAAAGACCATAAATTAGGGTTTCAATCAATAAAAAAAGTCTTGACTTTTATATTTAATACATTTAGTTCCTTTTTAAAACTTTTGAGTATTTACAAGCTGATTTTTGAGAATATGGGTATTATATGAAAGACATATTCAACAAATTTTATTTTAATTTGAAAAAGTCTCTCAGGCTTACACCTCACAACAAAAACGCGCCTCAAACGCCCGGTCGTTCTGACTTTTGAGAATTTGGGTATTATATGTCACGACCCCAAACACTTAGTCGTGATGACGCCTATCGTGGAATCAGGCAAGCCACACACTTCGTTGAATCCAAGTTTATTTTTCACAAAATTTGTAAATTTAGAGGCAAAATATTGGTAATAATCCATTTAAAAAAAATTCAAACAACATAAAAGAAACAATTCAAAAACCATCCCCGAATCTAGTGTCACTCAGTCACGAGCTACTACAATATAACAACGTCAAAATAGGGAAATAGACAACATAGTCTGTAATACTAAAAGTGCAACAAGAAGATAAAGAAGGAGAAGATGAGGTCGCGATCGCCAGTTGCTACCTCGACTACTCCGATGAAACTCCGACCGCTGCTCAGCAACCACTACCGGGTCCCGATGTACCTAGATCTGCACACAAGGTGCATGGGGTAACGTGAGTACACCAACTCAAAAGTAACGAACCCAAACTATGAGCTGAGAGGTAGTGACAGACTAACCTCAGAATTTACAATAGACAACGTACACAAATTAGACATGCTAGTAGTTTATCAGAAAATGAACAAAATATGCCAAGTATGCCAGTATACTCTACATGCCATCATATAAATATATGAAAACAGGGTGGAAATGCACATAATGCTCACAACCCTCACACAACAGTCCACTCAGTACCATATATGGCTCTCAGGCCCAGGGAAAGTCCATCCTGGAATGTACATAATCATCGGCGACCGTAGTCACTCGGTACTGAGGAAAAGGCCAATCCAGCCCCCACGGAGAAGATCCATCTTTGGAATATAACACACGGACACGATCCATGCCCAGGGACGATCCATCCCTCACATATCATCAACTTTGGACAAGGTCCATGTCCAGAGAAGATCCATCCCTCAATATCAATGCGCTCACTAGGGGTGTAAAGACTCCGGAGGGGCCTTTTTGGCCCAAGCGCCATATCAAGCCAACGAATGCATGATTAAGTATCGTTGCGGTGTGCAGTCCGATCTCATAACTGTCTCAACAATAGGTTCTCGGCCTCACTCAGTCATCACTCTCCAATCTCACTCATATGGCTCACATATGTATAAATCAGCTCAGTACAATGCTAAATATGCATATAATAAATAATTACTGAGACTAAGGCATGCAATGATATTCTTTAACAGGACTGAGTATATGAAATCAAATAATCACAAGATGAGATAGTAACATATGACCACTCGGGTCTCAATATTTTCGGCGTGAAGCCTTAGCATTTATACTTAAAATGATTTCTAACATGTTCACATTTATCCCATAATAGAAGTGCGGATATATATCCGTAATAGCTACTAGACCGTGCCATGGGATGAGCCAGGCCTCGGTGCACGCCCGCGCGCCCGTCACTTGGCATGGGCGTCATCTCAATTATAGTCAAGTATCATATAGTTCGGGGTTTTGAACCCTCAGAACCAAGTTTGGAAACGTTACTTACCTCAAAACCGGCTAAAATGCTAGCCCACAGTGACTTTGCCTCTAGACTCGGCCTCCGAGTGCTCCAAATCTATCAAAATCAGATTTTGTATCATTATAATATGCCAAGGAACGAAGCCAATTCGAAATTTATCAAAATTACTCAAAAATCCCGAAATTGGCCAAAACCGACCCCCGGGCCAACGTCTGGGAATCCGATAAAATTCACAAGAATCCTCATCCTCCCACGAGTCTATACATACCAAGAACATCAAAATCGGACCTCAAATGGCTCCTCAAATCTCCATTTTAAAGTCTCTAATTACAAGCCCTAATTACCCAATTTTGGTACTAATTTCCCACAATTTTCACCACTAATCAGTCCATTAATCACACATAAACAAGTTTTAAGTCCAAAAGCCTTACCTCCACGAAGAACTCCCGATTTCCCTCTTCAAAAACCCTTTAAAAGCTTCAAACCCGTGCAAAAATGGTGGAAGAATGACCAAAAATCGCTAAGGGTCCTATTTATATGTTCTTCCCAAAGATTTCCGCACCTACGCCCATTTTCTCGCACTTGCGGACCCGCACCTGCGGTCCCAGGTGCGCACCTGCGAGAATCACTTAAAAGCCATGTTTTCGCACCTGCGATACAAATTCCGCACATGCGACTCTGCAAGTGCGGCCCCACGTCCGCATCCGCAGTTTCTCACTGGTCCACCCAAATCCTGCATCTGCGGTCTCTTGTCCGCTTCTGCGGGTCCGCACCTACGGTCCCCTATCCGCAGGTGCGGTTACACCAGCACCGGCAGCATCAGCTGCTATTTTCCAACTTAAAATCCCCCTATGGCTATCTGAAATCATCCCGAGCCCCTCGGGACCCCAACCAAAAATACCAACAAGTCATAAATGATCATCCGTACTTAGTCGCACTCTCGGAACACCCAAAATAACATCAAATCACTAATTTCACCTCGGATTCAAGCCTATGAACTTAGAAATTTTCAAATTTCGCCAAAGATGCCGAAACCATCCAAAACACGTCCGATTGACCTGAAATTTTTCTCACACATCCTAAATGACCGTACGAACCTGTTCTAACTTCCGGAATTCCATTCCAACCTCGATAGCCTATTTGCCACTGCCGACCGGAAACCGCCAAAAACTCAATTTCTCCAATTCAAGCCTAATTCTACTCCAGACCTCCAATTCACATTCCGAACACATTCCTAAGTCCCAAATCACCTAAAGAAGCTATCCGAGCTATAAAATCCACTTTTCAAGGTTGTTTACGTTTAAGTCAACTCCCAATTGACTTTCCCAACTATTAAGCTCTTTTAAGAGCCTAAGTGTCTCAATTCTCACCACGACCACTCTGAACCCTAACCAACCGACCCCAACACATCATGAATATGCTAAATAACATATGATAAGTCTGAAACAGAGGAAACAGGGAAATTCTCACGGAATGACCGGCCGGGTCGTTACATTCTCCCCCTCTTAAACAAACGTTCGTCCTCGAACGATTCTAGAAACATACTTGGAGTCTCAAATAAGTGAGGATATCTGCTGCGCATCTCCCGCTCGGTCTCCCAGGTGGCCTCCTCCACCGGCTGCCCTATCCACTGCACTTTTACTGAAGCTATATCCTTAGACCTCAACCTTCTGACTCGTCGACCCAAAATAGCCACTGGCTCTACCTCATATGAAATATCACCCTCAAGTTGAACCGTTTTGAAGTCTAAAACATGAGACGGGTCACCAACATACTTCCGGAGCATCGAATCATGAAACACCGGATGAACACTCGATAAGCTGGGTGGCAAAACAAGTCTATAGGCCACCTCTCCAACCCTCTGAAGCACCTCGAAAGGCCCAATGAACCGGGGACTCAACTTGCCCCTCTTTCCGAACCGCATAACACCCTTCGTGGGTGACACCTTCAGCAGAACCTTCTCCCTAACCATGAATGACACATCTCGGACCTTCCGGTCCACATAGCTTTTCTTCCTAGACTACGCCGTGCGAAGCCGCTCCTGAATCAACTTTACCTATTCCAACGCATCCTGAACCAAGTGTGTGTCCAATAGCCTAGCCTCACCCGGCTCAAACCAACCAGCCAGAGATCTACACCTCCTACCATACAAGGCCTCATACGGAGCCATCTGGATACTCGACTGATAACTATTATTATATGCAAACTCCGCGAGTGACAAAAACTGGTCCCATGAACCCCCAAAATCAATGACACATGCACGCAACATATCCTCTAAGATCTGAATAGTGCGCTCTGATTGTCCGTCAGTCTGAGGATGAAATGCTGTGCTCAACTCGACCTGAGTACGCAACTCTCTCAGCACGGCCCTCCAAAACTGAGTACCTCTGTCCGAAATGATAGAAACAACTGGAACACCTTGCAACCGGACAATCTCTCTGATATAAATCTCGACGAACCACTCCGAAGAATAAGTAGTACTAACAGGAAAGAAGTGCGCGAACTTGGTCAGCCGATCCACAATAACCCATATAGAATCGAACCTCCTCGAAGTCCGTGGGAGTCCAACTACAAAGTCCATGGTGATCCGCTCCCACTTCCATTCCGGAATATCCAACCTCTGGTGCAATCCACCTGGTCTCTGGTGCTCATACTTGACCTGCTGACAGTTGAGACACCGAGCTACAAACTCCACAATATCCTTCATCTGCCTCCACTAATAATGCTGTCTCAGATCCTAATACATCTTCGCGGCACCCAGATGGATGGAATACCGCGAGCTATGGGCCTCTGCCAGAATCAACTCTCGAAGCCCATCCACATTGGGCACACAAATACGACCTTGCATCCTCATAACCCCATCATCACCAATAACCACATCCCTGGCATCACCTCGCCGGATCCTGTCTTGAAGAAAAAGTAAGTGCAGGTCATCATACTGGCGCTCTTTGACCCGGTCATAAAGAGAAGACCTGAAAGCTACACTAGCCAACACCCGGTGAGGCTCTGATAAGTCCAATCTCATAAACTGACCTGCTAAAGCCTGAACATCAAGTGCTAATGGTCTCTCTGCTGCTGGGAGATATGCTAGACTCCCCAAACTCTCTGCTCTGCGATTCAAGGCATCAACCACTACATTGGCCTTCCCCGGATGGTATAGAATAGAGATATCATAGTCCTTGAGAAGCTCCAACCACCTCCTCTGATGCAAATTCAAATCCTTCTGCTTAAACAGATGCTGCAGACTGCGGTGATCAGTGAAAACCTCACAATGTACCCCATATAAATAATGACGCCAAATCTTCAAGGCGTGAACAATGGCTGCTAGCTCGAGATCGTGTACGGGATAATTCTTCTCATGCGTCTTCAACTGGCGCGCGGCGTAGGCAACCACCCTACCCTTCTGCATCAAAACACAACCAATGCCTATCCTCGAGGCATCACAGTATACGGTATAAGAACCTGAAGCTGATGGCAATACTAATACTAGAGCTGAGGTCAATGCAGTCTTGAGCTTCTGAAAGCTCTCCTCACACTTGTCCGACCACCTGAACGGAGCACCCTTCTGGGTCAATTTGGTCAAGGGTGAAGTAATAGAAGAAAACCCCCCTACAAAGCGACGGTAATATCCCGCCAAACCAAGGAAACTCCTAATATTTGGAGCTGAGGACGGTCTGGGCCAACTCTGCACCGCCTCTATCTTTTTTGGATCAACCTGAATACCCTCACTGGACACCACGTTCCCCAAGAAAGCTACTGAGCTAAGCCAAAACTCACACTTGGATAACTTTGCATAAAGCTTTTCCTCACTCAATCTCTGCAAAACAACCCTCAAATGCTGAGTGTGCTCCTCCTGGCTACGAGAATATACCAGGATGTCATTAATGAACACAATAACAAAAGAATCCAAGTACGGCTGAAACACGCTGTTCATCAAATGCATGAACGTTGCTGGGGAATTGGTCATCACAAAAGACATCACCATAAACTCATAATGGCCATAACGAGTTCTGAAAGCTGTCTTGGGAATATCAGAATCCCGAATCTTCAGCTGATCATACCCGGATCTCAAATCAATATTAGAGAACACCCTAGCTCCATGAAGCTGGTCAAACAAATCACCAATGCGAGGCAGACGATACTTATTTTTGACTGTAACCTTGTTCAACTGCATGTAGTCAATACACATTCTCATGGAACCATCTTTCTTCTTTACAAACAACACCGGTGCACCCCAAGGCGACACACTAGGCCGAATGAACCCCTTATCTAGGAGTTCTTGAAGCTGCTATTTCAATTCTTTTAACTCCGCTGGTGCCATACGATACGGTGGAATGGAGATAGGCTGAGTGCCCGACACCAATTCAATACCAAAATCAATATCCTTGTCAGGTGGCATGCCTGGCAGGTCAGCAGGAAACATGTCCGGAAAATCACGGACCACGGGAACAAAATCAATAGTGGGAGTCTCAACACTGACATCCCTCACAAAATCCAAATACGATAAACACCCTTTCTCCACCATGCACTGGGCCTTCAGGTAAGAAATCACCCTACTAGGCATATACTCAACAAAACCTCTCCACTCAACTCTCGAAAATCCTGGCATCGCTAAGGTCACGGTCTTAGCGTGACAATCAAGAACAACATGACACAGAGATAACCAATACATGCCCAATATCACATCAAAGTAAATCATACTAAGCAATAACAGATCCAATCGGGTCTCCAGACCCCCAATAGATATCACACACGACCGGTACACACGGTCAACAACAATAATATCGCCCACCGGAGTCGACATATGAACATATGTAACTAAGGACTCTCGGGGCATATCTGAAAAATGGGCAAAGTATGATGAAACATAAGAATACGTGGAACCAGGATCAAATAAGACTGAATCATCTCAGTGACAGACTGAGACAATACCTGTAATCACTGCATCTGAGGCCATAGCATCTGGTCTGGCTGGGAGTGCATAAAAACAAGCATGACCTCCACCTGATCGACCTCCCCCACTAGGGCTGCCTCTGACTGACTGAACCCCACCCTTAGCTGCCTGGGCGGGTGGTGAAGCAACTGGTGCTGAAGCTGAAGGCTGGCTCCTCTGCAGGGATGAGCCACCCAAAAGACGGAGACAAAACCTCTTGATATGACCCATATCACCACATTTGAAACAACCCCTCTCAGCAAATGGCGGTGGGGACAAAAGGGAACCCCTAGAACCAGAATAACTACCAGAAGGACCATGTGCCGAGGAACCCAGAACTAATGGCGCTCGAGGAAGGAATACCACCAAAACTACCAGATCCTTAAGACCTCTTGGCATCCCTCTCAACTCGCTCCTGACGACGAACTGACTCAATCTCTCTGGCAATGTCAGCTACCTCTTCAAAAGAAGTGCCCGATACCCTCTCCCTAGTCAGAAAAATCCAGCTGATAAGTGAGGCCATCAACGAACCTCCTGATCCTCTCCCTATCTGTGGGAACTAGCCAAATAACATGACGGGTTAACTCAGAGAACCTCATCTCATACTGCATCACGATCATGTCCGCCTGACGTAGCTGCTCAAACTCTCTGCGCAGCTCCACCATGCGGGACTATGGTACATATTTCTGTAAGAAGAGAATGGAGAACTGATGCCAGGTAAGGGGCGCTGCATCAACAGTTCTACGCCTCTCATAGGCCTCCCACCAAGCAAGTGCATCTCCTGAGAACTGGAAGGTAGTAAATGGAACCCCACTGGCCTCCAATATCCCTGTTGTGCAAATAATCCTCTAACACTTGTCCAAGAAGGCCTGGGCATCCTCGCCCTCGTACCGCTGAAAATTTGAGGTTGAAGTCTACTAAACCTCTCCAACCTGCGATGCTCATAATCTGCCAAAGCTGGGACCACAAAATCCTAGGCTAGGGCAACCGGCTAGGCTGGAGCTGCCCCCGGTGTCTGAAGCCCCTGAGTAACTTGCTCAGGTGTCCGGGCAATTGGAGTCTGAGTGACTCCCCCGTCCTGAGAAGTAGCAACAGTAGTAGACATAGCGACGACCTGTGCAAGACTGGTGCACACTGTCAAAATCTGAGCAAGGGTCTCCTGAAGACCCGAAATCACAATAGGCACTGCTGGTGCCTGAGCCTGTCCCGCTGGAATCTAAACGGTAGGGACCTGATACTGAGAAATAAGAGGGTCCATAGGTACTGCCTCGGCTGCTGCGCTGGCTGCACCCCTCCCTCTGCCACAGCCTCGACCACGACCTCGACCTCTCGCTGATCCAGCTAGTGTCTGATCACCTTGATCGGTAGCACGAGTCCTCACCATCTGTGAGAGAATGAAAACAATAGAAGTTTAGTTCCAGAAATCAACAGGTTCGCACGACATAATTCAAGAAAGTGGGATTTGTTTTCCTAAGGGTTCTGTAGCCTCTCGAAGATAAGTACAGACGTCTCCGTACCGATCCGCAAGACTCTACTAAACCCGTTCATGACTGGTGAAATCTCTTTAACCTAGAGCTATGATACCAACTTGTCACGACCCCAAACACTTCGTCGTGATGGCACCTATCGTGGAATCAGGCAAGCCACACACTTCGTTGAATCCAAGTTTATTTTTCAGAAAATTTGTAAATTTAGAGGCAAAATATTGGTAATAATCCATTTAAAAAAAATTCAAACAACATTAAAGAAACAATTCAAAAACCATCCCCGAATCTAGTGTCACTCAGTCACGAGCTACTACAATATAACAATGTCAAAATAGGGACATAGACAACATAGTATGTAATACTAAAAGTGCAATAGGAAGATAAATAAGGAGAAGATGAGGTCGCGATCGCCAGCTGCTACCTCGACTACTCCGCTGAAACTCCGATCGTTGCTCAACAACCACTACCGGGTCCCGATGTACCTGGATTTGCACACAAGGTGCAGGGGGTAACGTGAGTACACCAACTCAGAAGTAATGAACCCAAACTATGGGTTGATAGGTAGTGATGGACTAACCTCGGAATTTAAAATAGACATCGTACAAAAATTAGACATGCTAGCAGTTTATCAGAAAATGAACAAAATATGCCAAGTATGCCAGTGTACTCTACATGCCATCATATAAATATATGAAACCGGGGTGGAAATGCACATAGTGCTCGCAACCCTCACATATCAGTCCACTTAGTACCGTATATGGCTCTCAGTCCTAGGGAAATTCCATCCCCAAATGAACATAATCCTCGGCGACCGTAGTCACTCGGTACTGAGGAAAAGGCCAATCCAGCCCCCACGGAGAAGATCCATCTCTGGAATACAACACTCGGACACGATCCATCCCCAGGGACGATCCATACCTCACATATCATCAACTTCAGACAAGGTCCATATCCAGGGAAGATCCATCCCTCAATATCAATGCGCTCACTAGGGGTATAAAGACTCCAGAGGGGCCCTAGTGGCCCAAGCTCCATATCAAGCCAACGAAGGCATGATTAAGTATCGCTGCGGTATGCAGTCCGATGTCATAACTGTCTCAACAATAGGCTCACGGCCTCACTCAGTCATCACTCTCCAGTCTCACTCATATGGCTCACATATGTATAAATCAGCTCAGTACAATGCTAAATATGCATATAATAAGCAATTACTGAGACTGAGGCATGAAATGATATGCTATAACAGGACTGAGTATATGAAATCAAATAATCACAAGGTGAGACAGTAACATATGACCACTCGGGTCTCAGCATTTTCGGCGTGAAGCCTTAGCATTTATACTTAACATGATTTCTAACATGTTCACATTTATCACATAATAGAAGTGCGGATATCAATCTGTAATAGCTACTAGCTATACTGTGCCATGAGATGATCCAGGCCACAATTTACTCGGTGCACGCTCGCACGCCTGTCACTTGGCATGTGCGTCACCTCAATTATAGTCAAGTATCATATAGTTCGGGGTTTCAAACCCTCAGAACTAAGTTTGGAAACGTTACTTACCTCAAAACCGACTAAAAGGCTAGTCCACAGTGCCTTTGCCTCTAGATTCGGCCTCCGAGTGCTCCAAATCTATCAAAATCAGATTTTGTATCATTATAATATGCCAAGGAACGAAGCCCATTCGAAATTTATCCAAATTTCTCAAAAATTCCGAAAGTGGCCAAACCCGACCCCGGGCCCATATCTCGGAATCCGATAAAATTTACATCACAAGAATCCTCATCCTCCCACGAGTCTATACATACCAAGAACATCAAAATCGGACATCAAATGGCCCCTAAAATCCCTATTTTAAAGTCTCTAATTACAAGCCCTAATTATCAAATTTTGGCACTAATTTCCCACAATTTTTACCACTAATCAGTCCATTAATCACACATAAAGAAGTTTTAAGTCCAAAAGAGTTACCTCCATGAAGAACTCTCGATTTCCCTCTTCAAAAACCATTCAAAAGCTTCAAACCTGTGCAAAAATGGTGGAAGAATGACCAAAAATTGCTAAGGGTCCTATTTATATGTTCTTCCCAGAGATTTCCGCACCTGCGGACCCACACCAGCGGTCCCAGGTGCGCACATGCGAGAATCACTTAAAAGCCAAGTTTCCGCAGCTGCGATTGCGGTCCCACGTCCGCATCTGCGGTTTCTCACTGGTCCATCCAAATCTCGCATCTGCGGTCTCTTGTCCGCTTCTGCAGGTCCCTGCGGTCCCCTATCCGCAGGTGCGGTTACACCAGCACCAGCAACATCAACTGCTATTTTCCAACTTAAAATCCCCCGATGGCTATCTGAAATCATCTCGAGCCCCTCGGGACCCCAACCAAAAATACCAATAAGTCATAAATGATCATCCGGACTTAGTCGCACTCTCGGAACACCCAAAATAACATCAAATCACTAATTTCTCCTCGGATTCAAGCCTATGAACTTAGAAATTTTCAAATTTTGCCAAAGATGCCGAAACCATCCAAAACACGTCCGATTGACTTGAAAATTTGCTCACACATCCAAAATGACCCTACGAACCTGTTCCAACTTCCGGAATTACATTCCGACCCCGATAGCCTATTTTCCACTGCCGACCGAAAATCACCAAAAACGTAATTTCGCCAATTCAAGCCCAATTCTTCTCCGGACATCCAATTCACATTCCGAACACATTCCTATGTCCCAAATCACCTAACGAAGCTATCTGAGCTATAAAATCTACTTTCCGAGGTCGTTTACCTATAAGTCAACTCCCGGTTGACTTTCCCAACTATTAAGCTCTTTTAAGAGACTAAGTGTCTCAATTCTCACCACGACCACTCCGAACCCGAACCAACTGACCCCAACACATCATGTATAAGCTAAATAACATATGATAAGGTTGAAACAGAGGAAACGGGTCCCACGGAACGACCGATCGGGTCATTACATTATATAAAGGACATATTCAACAAACTTTGTTTTAATTTGAAAAAGTATGTCGGTCTTATGCCTCACTACAAAAACGCGCCTCAAACGCCCGGGCGTACGCCTCAAATGCCCGGGCGTGCACCCTGAATAGCTGGGCGTACGCCTCTTGAGTTTTTCGCCCAACACCATCGCCTTAGGGCATTTTTAACACTGCCTAAAACGCGTAAAGTTGCATCATGACGTGATGGATTATGGAGCTCTTACATAAAACTTTCAGAATATTATGTTGGATCTCCATCATATTATGAAATTCTAGCACATTATGCTAGAAACGTGTATGTAAAAAATTTGAACTCCAACATATTATACTTGAAACCGTGACTAATTTTTAATTAGCAGTTGTAATCAGGTTATTTCTGTTTTTTTTCAAGTGAAAATAGCATGGACTAGCCAGTTTTCAGACTGATAATTGAAAAATAGACACTATTTTATACGGAGATTAAGTCTGGACAAAAATATCCTAGTTGAAACACGAAAAGTTCCAGCAAAATATGTTGCATTATGGAGCTCTTGCATATAAACTTTCAGCATATTATGTTGGAACTCTAGCACACTATGCTGGAATCTCATATGTAAAAAGTTCGAACTCCAGCATATTATGCTGGAACATTTTTGGATTTTAAGGGTGTTTTTGTTCCGACTTTATTTTTATATGAAAAAGTGGCTAAATTTCGGTTGAAACTGTTACTAATTTTCAATTAGCAATTTTAAATCAGACTATTTTAATTTTGTTTACCATATAAACTCAAGAGGGAAAAGAAAAGGAATCTGTTTTTGCTCTTTTCAATTTTGTATTTTTCAAAGAAATACTCAAAGGAATCTCAGTAGATCCAAGTCATGGTAGATAACGAATTAAATAAATATCTTCACACGCTATTGAAACATTCCTTGCCTAACTTCCAAAGTAGACGTACATATTTTTGCTTCCCATTCTTAAGATCATTATTATTAACTCAAACGAATAAAATCAGATATTTTCAACCTTTATTTTGCAGCAATTATCACTTAGTAAAAAGAAAGTATAGACAAAATATATATCCTAGAAAATCTAGGGAAATTAATCACGGTCCAACCATGGCCAGTTTGCTGGTTAGATGAAACACAATTATTCGTCGTCAAATTCTACATGTCTGTAGGAAAAACAAACAAAGATCATAGTTAGATATATATTTCAGAACTCATTATCTTAATTTAAGTAAAATTCATACAATTTAAATTTTGAATCAATGAGGGATGGGGGAGAGCCATCACCTAAGTTAATAAATGTTTTTTTCCTGGAACAAATGATACTACTAATTATCATCAATGATTAATTCTAGTATTAGCGATGTGTCATCTTTAACTGGCTTCTCTTTTCATCTATTTAATTAAATTCTTAATCATACTAACTGTTGTATTTTTTTCAGTTGAAGTTTACATGATTTTAAAATATATAGTCGTGTCCATACATATACCAAAGAGTTGTTCATGTGCCCGAGAGTTGGGGTTTGGGGCGGGGGGGGGGGGGGGGGGGGTGTGTTCTCGGTGCTCCTTCCTCATGGCTCTTCTAATTTTTAAGAGATGCTTATTCGTCCATAATAGCATAAAAATAATAAAAACAACTCTTAATCACACTTACATGAGCTGAAAAGATAAGATAATCGCATTAATTATTAATGATTTAATACATTAGTTAATTAATCTTATCTCATCATCACATCTAGACCATAATTTTAGATCTTCAACGTCACTTTTCAATTAGATGATATATACAAAAGCCTAGTTTTATTTGCCAAAACCAATAATTTATGCGACTATCAAACGAAAGAAGACTATGTTTCAAGAACCAGACAACACCTAACAAATAAAAAAATGGACTAAATTATTAATTTTATGGTTTAAGGGATTTATAAACATTACTAGTTGGTAATGGGAACATTATTTTATTAGTTCCAGGTCGGTCATGGATGGTATAAATTATTATTAAGTATTTCGACTTGTGCTGTACTTGGGGGTCAAAGTTTTAAAGTTTAAGCTTAGAGTTGCTGATATTAAAATATGGTCTATCTATCATTGAGTTCCCTATCATTCTGTTTATTTCTTTCAAAAGTGATAAACTTGAAAATACAGCTCCATAGGTTCTTGAAGGAGCATGCTACCTGGACTTTTAATATGACTAGAAATGGGTATAAACCATTCTATAAATTAATTAGGACTGTTTAAAGTTTGACTTAATACATCATATCACACGGTGAAAGAATGAGAACTGAACGCGCATTCGGTTATTTCTCTCCAACTACTCGCAAGAAGACTAATAAGAAAAAAGATTTAAGTTATATATACAAAGTCTTATGAACACTTTGCCGGTAGATGTGTATGATAGGGTTTTCCACGAACACTAAAGATTAGTGTTGTTGTCATGATAATAAGTGTGAGAATTCGATAGCGTACTCGATGATTGAAGTACCTATCGACTTGCATTAATTTACCGTAGCTAGCTACTTCAATGTAATTGCAGATCCCTTAGAAAAGTTTGGGTTCAGCCTCATGACTTCAATGCCTTTATTAAAGTGATGAAATTTGAAAATGTGAATTTTTGTTTGGATGAATTATTTTTACATTATAATCTAAATTATTACACTATATTTTAGATTATCACATTATGCTTGCTCTGAAGATTTACATGCATACTGTCATGGGCGGCTTTTCAGCCATGAGCCATGACCCCTTGGACGCGTTCCGTGGCGTCCTGGCAAGCCTCCCAACGCCTAGCTCCACGGACGACCCCGTGGTCTTGGCTGCACCAAGTGACAAGCGCGCATGCGCCTCTGTCGCCACACCGATATCCCTCGCTAGCGCCCAGCCGCAGGCAGCTGCCAACAGCGCCGCGCGCGGAGGTCGTGATGCCAAAGACAAAGTTGCTGACAACGGACTTGTTTCTACCTAGTAGAAAACTAAGTCCTTTTCATTGTAAATATAGAGTAGTTTTATTCCATGTATTTCCATTATGTTCCTCTAGATTAGTTTTGTCAAGTCTTGTAACTTTGGTTTATTTATTTTAAACATTACTAGGGGGGATCAAGCAATCAAAAAACTTTCTAGCAAGCAATTCTCTGTACTAGTGTCTCTTCCCCTCGACACCGCGTTGCCTTCTTTTGTAATAGCTTTCATTAATGAAATCAATCTTTTATTCAATTCTCATTAGTGTTCTCTCAATTGTTCTAGACATTGGTTTTCCCGTACGACACTGACAATCTTGTCTAGCGAACGGAGGGTACTTCACTTGGCGGACATCAACTGCACTGACATCAGTTTCTTAGCCTTACGTCGCCCTTCCAAGGAATCTCAGGAAGGCGCCGCGTAACAATTGGTATCAGAGCCTAGGCTTGACATCAGACGAGGGAGCACATTGACATTACCACCATTTCCGACCACGGTGAATCATGGGGAACGCATTGCGGCCCTTGAAGAGACGGTTGACGTATTACGACCCATTGTGGATACGGTGCCAGAACTAAGAACCAGCCTAGTGCAAAGGTTGGACGACCTGGACCGCAGAATGATCCAGGCCAAAGTTGACATAGAAAACATCAGTCGCGACTCTGAAGGAGACCGGCAAATGGAAGCTACTGAGGTAGCCAAAATTTCTGGTAAATTCAAGGGCCTTCAACAGGAGCACACCGAGGATTTAGCCCACAGGGTATAAGAGGCAGACAGGGTGAATGCCATGCAGCAAACTATAGACAACTTGACATGCCAACTCAATGTTGTCAATGCTGCTCTACAAGGCTTGCTTCGAGGAGGTAGATATCAAATCAGGGGTGCTATGGACCTCGCTCCCATGGAACAAAAACTGAAAATTCCTTAGCCAAGACCATACAGTAGAGCTAGGAATGCTAAAGAAGTGGAAAATTTCATCTTCGGCATCGAGCAGTACTTCGATGCCATGGGAGGCCTAGAAGAAGCCAAGAAGGTAGCAATCGCTGCCATGTATCTTCAAGGTGATGGCTAAACTCTGGTGGCGGGTGAAGTACGAAGCCATCAGGGCTGGTGAAGATGCTCTGGAGACATGGGCGGAACTGAAGGCAAACATACGCCTACAATTCTTCCCCAAAAATATTGAGTACAATGCAAGGAGAAAATTACGGGAGCTCGGCCAAACCAAATCGGTGCGGGACTACGTGTGAGAATTCTTCGCACTCATGTTGAACATTCGTGAGAACTCTTCACACTCATGTTGAAAAACCGCTGCCATGTATCTTCAGGGTGATGCTAAACTCTGGTGGCGGGTGAAGTACGAAGCCATCAGGGCCGGTGAAGATGCTCTGGAGACATGGGCGGAACTGAAGGCAAACATACGCCTACAGTTATTCCCCAAAAATATTGAGTACAATGCAAGGAGAAAATTACGGGAGCTCGGCCAGACCAAATCGGTGCGGGACTACGTGTGAGAATTCTTCGCACTCATGTTGAACATCCGCGACACGGGGACAAAGACAAGCTCTTCACATTCCTAGAAAGGTTGAAACCTTATGCCCGCATGGAGCTGGAAAGACAAAGGGTAGATACCTTACCCAAGGCAATCCAAGCAGCGGAATGCCTTGGGGACTATCAAATGAAAACCCGGAAGGATAGGCCGCAACCGCCTGTCCGAGTGGGGTACAAAGGAGGCCAGCCTAACAATGGTGGCCCTAGAAGAAGTGGGGGAGATTGGAGTGCAGCCAAATCTAAGGCTCCCTCCTCAGACAACAACAATATTGCGTCAAACAACAATGATTGGGGGAGAAAGACCCCTCAAGATGCCGTCATTGCGGCTGGCCACATTGGAATAATGAATGTCCACATGCACATATGAACGCCCATCAAACTTATGATGATGGGACGGATGACGAAGCATATGATGAGGAGCAGACCGCACTAGTCGGTGCCTTCAATGAAATTGTTGGTTCTATTTCTGAGGCATTAGCGGTAACCAGTGATGGTATCCGTAAGAAGAAGTACCCCCGCCCTATCACCAAGAAAGGGAAAAAGAAGACGAATGAAGAGACTCCTTTTAAACAAGAGAGGTCTTTGATGTTCGTTGAACTGTAGGTAAATGGCAATCCCATTTGGGCGATGATAGATACAGGTGCTACCCATAACTATTTGGCCTCAACTCAGGTGGAGCACCTTGGTATAGTTGTAGGAAAGTGAAGAGGTCATGTGAAGGCTATCAACTCACCTCCTCAACCAGTGGGTGGAATAGCCAAAGAAGTACCAGTGAAGATGGGTCCTTATGAAGGAAACTTCAACCTGAACGTGGTGATCATAGATGACTTCGAGTTGATAATTGGGATGGAATTCTTGAGGCAAACCAACACAATGCCTGTACCATATGCGGACATGCTTCTGGTTATGGGATAAAACGGTGCCAAGCCCTACATTATTCCGCGCATGCCCATGAAGATGGCCGCTGAGAACATCTCGACCTTGCAACTGAAAAAGGGAGTCAAGAGACATGAACCTACATTCCTGTCTACCCTATGCATTGAATAGGTAGAACGCTCATCGCGTCCCCTTCCTACACCCGTAAAGGAGATACTACTGGAATTTGAAGACATCATGACATAGGAGATTCCAAAGCGACTTCTGCCTAGGCGCACTGTGGACCATGAGATTGAGTTGGTACCGGGTGTGAAGCTACCCGCCCGGGCGCCTTATAGAATGTCACAACCCAAACTCACTGAGCTTCAGAGATAATTGACAGAGATTCTAGATGCAGGGATCATTGTACCCTCCAAGTCCCCATATGGGTCCCCTGTGCTTTCCTAAAGAAACATGATGGTAGTCTACGACTCTGTGTGGATTATCGGGCTCTAAATAAAATCACTGTGAAGAACAAGTATCCTATTCCGCTCATGGCAGACTTGTTCGATATATTGGGTAGTGCAACAGTGTTCATGAAAATTGACTTGAAGACAGGGTATTGGCAAGTCCGGATTGCCGAGGGTGATGAACACAAGACGACCTATGTGACAAGATATAGGTCATTCGACTTCCTAGTTATGCCGTTCGTCTTGACTAATGCTTCAGCCACATTTTGCGCCATGATGAACCAAGTCTTCCGAGAGTATATTGACGAATTCGTGGTGGTCTATTTGGATGACATTGTGGTTTATAGTCAAACGCTGGAAGAACACCTGGAGCTCTTGCGGAAGGTCCTAGCCCGGTTGCGGGAGCATAAATTATACGAAAAACTATCCAAGTGCTCCTTTGCTAAAAAACAGATCGACTTCCTCGAACATGTCATTAAGGAAGGGAGGGTTAAGATGGACCAACAAAAGATCCAAGCCATCACAGATTGGCCGCCACCCAAAGATATCCACGCCTTGAGGGAGTTCCTTGGCCTATGTAATTTCTATCGGCGATTTGTGAAGAATTACTCCCTCATCGCAGTGCCATTGACAGAACTCCTCAAGAAGGTCACGCCTTGGGATTGGGGCCCTAGGCGAGGGGAGGCCTTCAAGGCATTAAAAGCGGCTATGTCTAGTAGCCTCGTCTTGGCCCTTCCTGATTTGGCCAAACCATTTGAGGTACAAATGGATGCATCCGACTATGCTCTTGGCGGGCTCTTACTACAAGACGGGCATCCCGTAACATACGAGATACGGAAGCTGAAGGATGTAGAGCGGCGCTATGCCGCCCATGAGAAAGAACTACTAGTTGTCGTTCATTGCTTACGCCTCTAGAGGCATTATCTGTTGGGATCCCCGTTCGTGGTCAAGACAGACAACACAACTGTTAGTCATTTCATGACCCAGCTAAAGCTGAATGGCCGACAGGCCCGGTGGCAGGAACTCCTAGCAGAATTTCACTTCAACCTGGAGTACCGAAGTGGGAAGACTAATCATGTTGCTGATGCGCTCAGTCAGAGAGCTGACCTAGCATCAATGTGCCTACTCTCCACCCTAAGGGGGAGCGAAGTAGCTACCACCATAAAAGACCAGATACAGGATCTACTCGTCAAGGATCCTGCTACACAGTATTTGGTTGATCTAGTAGGACAGGGCAAAACTCGCCAGCTCTACATGGAGGATGGGTTCTTTAAGGTAAAATGGAAATGGCTTTATGTTCCTAAAGGAGGAGATCTGAGAAGGACTCTTATGGCGGAATGTCACGACACTCTGTGGGCCGGCCATACCGGCGAAGAACGCACCATGGCATTACTTCGTCGTGCATATTATTGGCCTCAAAATGGCCGATAACGTCTCTCAGTATGTGAGTACTTGTCTAGTGTGCCAGAAGGACAAGTCCGACCGCTTGACACAAGCGGGACTCTTGGAACCACTAGCTGTCCCAAAGAGACCTTGGGAAAGCGTGTCTATGGATTTTATCATCGGATTGCCCAAGGTCGGAGATCTCACAACCATCTTGGTTGTGGTGGATCGGTTTTCCAAGTATGCCACCTTTATTGCAGCCCCACAATATATATCAATAAAAGATACAACTCGACTCTTCTTCTCTCATGTCGCCAAATATTGGGGCCTGCCCAAAGACATCGTTATCGCGATTCACGCTTCACTAGCAACTTTTGGACCCAACTATTTAAGTGCCTCGGGTCAAAATTGAGTCATAACTCAAGTTTTCATCCGCAATCTGATGGCCAGACGGAGCGGTTCAATGGTATGTTGGAGGAGTATCCCGCCACTTTGTTACCGGATCGCAGAAGAATTGGGTGAATTTTCTGGATGCTGCTCAACCGTGTTTCAATTAATAAAAGAGCTCTAGTACAAACAAAATCGCTTCTGAAATTGTTATCGGGAAGCAACCGCTACTCCCACACACCGTGAATACACCAAACATGTCAAAATCTCCTCGCGCTGCTAGCTTCTCAAAAGAATGGAAGAAGAATTTGGAGATAGTGCAGAGCTATCTGGTTAAAGCCCAAAAGCGGATGAAGAGGCATGCTGATCAGAATCGTCGCTTTGTTGAATACCAAGTAGAGACAAAGTGATGGTCAAAATCTCAAAGCGATACTTGTTTGCAGGGGTCCATGACCCTCGCCTGTTGCAAACATATATTGGACCTTTGTTCATAGAAAGGCGCATTGGGAAAGTTGCATACCGGGTGGATACCCCAGCTTGGGGAAAGTTCATCATGTCTTCCATGTCAGTCTACTGAAACATTTTTGGGAAGACACGGAGGATCTTTCACGAAGCCAACTCACAATACCCAGTATTCGAGGCCCCAATTCAACTGGGAAAATGGGCTGAAACTATTCTTGATGATCGGGTAATTCATGCCTCCAGGAAGGATCACCAAGAGTTCTTGGTAAAATGACAAGGGTGTGATGCAGAGGAGAACACTTGGGAGAGGGGAACAAATCTCAAAGCCTGCAAGAGCC
This sequence comes from Nicotiana undulata, assembly GCA_005239495.1. Taxonomy (NCBI): domain Eukaryota; kingdom Viridiplantae; phylum Streptophyta; class Magnoliopsida; order Solanales; family Solanaceae; genus Nicotiana; species Nicotiana undulata. Next base: position 75,437 of record ML266438.1, read on the forward strand.
CAATTGAAGATTATTTTGCAAGTAAGGCGCCGAGGATGTCGCCAACTCAGGTGGGAGAGAATGTCATGGGCGGCTTTCCAGCCATACCCCATGACCCCTTGGACGCGCCTCGTGGCGTCCTGGCAAGCCTCCCAATGCCTAGCGCCACGGACAACCCTGTGGTCTTGGCAGCACCAAGTGACAAGCGCGCATGTAACTCTGTCTCCCCACCGATATCCGTCGCTAGCGCCCAGCCACAGGCAGCTGCCAACAGCGCCGCGTGCGCAGACAATGATGCGCGCGCAGATCGTGATGCCAAAGACAAAGTTGCTGACAACGGACTTGTTTCTACCTTGTAGAAAACTAAGTCCTTTTCATTGTAAATATATAGTAGTATTATTCCATGTATTTCCATTATGTTCCTCTAGCTTAGTTTGGTCAAGTCTTGTAACTTTGGTTTATTTTTTTTTAAAATATTATTAGGGGGGATCAAGCAATCAAAAAACTTTCTAGCAAGCAATTCTCTGTACTGGTGTCTCTCTCCCTCGACACCGTGTTGCCTTCTTTTGTAATAACTTTCATTAATGCAATCAAGCTTTTATTCAATTCTCATTACTGTTCTCTCAATTGTTCTTGACATTGGTCTTTCCGTACGACACTGACAATCTCGTCTGGCGTACGGAGGGGACCTCACTTGGCGGACAATAGCTGCACTGACATCAGTTGCTTAGCCTTACGTCGCCCTTCTAAGGAATATCAGGAAGGCGCCGCGTAACAATACTATTGTAAATTAACCTAACTGGTGGTGTAAAAAATTAATATATTTTTTGTGCATTAACTTAACTCGAACAAAAATTAAGTGATTTTTCTTTTGGCAGGAAGTGGGAGGAAAAGTTACCCACGTTTACTATTTTTGGTGAGCCTAGCAATTTATAAGCAATACATGCCTTTCATATAATATTTTATCATTTAATCATTGATTGGAAATGGTATTTATATTGTCACTTGATTAATTTTATGATTTGTAAGGTACAATTGTCTAGTATATAATCCAAATGACATATGCGATATTAATATTTTTCGCAAAGTGGGAGGGAACGAGGGATATTATTGTATAGAGTTCACAGAGTTAACTACTATATAGTCGCATAATTAAAGTGCTAACAACTATCAAATCGTATCGACAAAGGTGCAAATCTTGGTATTTTAACCAACCGGCCAGCCAATAACGAAAAATGTTCAAACTAAGAATATCTATTTTAACCATTGGAAAACAAAACTTTTAAAGTCTAAGAGAGCTAGTAATACTTGTAATGTGGTTATAAGTATACGTGATCAAATTCAGTGTCAATTGATAAATAACTAAATAAATAAAGGAATTAAACGATTGAAATAAATCAAATCAGCGTTGTTGCAAGTTATCGATCTTGATCTGGATTAGGCTCGAGATCGAGTGCCAAGAACAGTAAGAACAACAAGAATAATATGAACAATAAGAACTGTATGAATTGTGAAGAGTTAAGAGCAAGTCAAAGAGCAGAGTACTTTGTATTTCTCAGTAGTTGCGTAAGTGATAATTCGTGTATGATAATGTGTGTTACAAGTGAGCAGGTTTCCTCTTTATATAGTAGAGAAATCCTAAATAAAGTATAACTCTAATTTCAGAATTATATACATGATTGATATCAATAACCGTCAATGGTTCTACCAGTTCTGAGATTCTCGCCGAGATTGGTGGTCTATTGCGGATATCTCGTGATTTTGTGACTTTGGTGTCGATTTAGCCTGATCTCGATCCCTTAGTCTCCATGTTTTTCGAGCCCGAACTTGCTTCGATACCATCTCACTCTCGAGGCATACCCTTGAGCCCGTAAAATTGGGTATCCTCGATTTTTACCATATATAGATAGTCCCCGCGTTTCTTAGAATAAAATGATTTGAGCCTCAATTCCTGGATACCTCGATCATGACGTCGTATCCATGACATAAGCGATAGATGTGACCGAAATGTCCCGATGGTTTGGTTCCCAAAAAACCATCAATGCGTGTCAGACGTCGGTCGACCACTAGTGATATCGAACCATTGTTTAAAACCTATAAATACCGCTTCCTCAATTGATTTCAAACTTTACTTTGGTTTGAACTTCACCTTTGCTTTGATTAAATCTCTCAACTTTCAAACGCTTCTTGCCTTCTTCCTATCTCTTCCAACTTTACATTTACATTCTGCTTTCTTCACTTATATCAATGGCTAAAACCTCTAAAACGGTGCCGCAGAAAGGAGGGGCCTCCTTTTCGAGGCCGGCCGGCGACAAGACGCCGGTGGAGCCGCGCGTTGAGGAGTGCGTTTAAAGTGGACATGCCCTCTCCAGTTCCCAGTCGGCGTGAGCCCGTGTCCTGTTACATTTGCTCGATATCTGTAGGCGATCTCGAGCAAGTGAAAAAGGACTACAGTTGGAGCAACAAAGAGGTGGTGATTCCTTCTCCTGAGGAGGACATCGCCACTCATGTGAAAGGGTTTTTGAGTATTTACACTTACCTTTTCACATTGAGGCCCGTGGACCCGATCATACTCGATTTTAGCCGCCAATATCGAGTGACTCTGGGGCAGATCTACCCTTCATTTTGGCGCATCGTGATCCTGCTCAGATTCTTTTCGAGAAAAGTCGAGGGGATGCCTTTCACCCTTGACCATATAATCAGGTTGTATTATCCTCGGTTTTACCGAGGTGGTTTAATAAAGCTCCAGCGCTGGGCTACGAAAACACTGTTCTCGAGCATAGATGATGAAAAAGATCGGGGCTGGATGGGTCGGTTCGTCCGAATCAAGACCTCTGATTTTATTCATGCTAAGAAGTTGCCATTCCCTGAGGAATGGAGTATGAAGCGTAAGTCTGATTTCATCGATGGTGTTTGTTTTCTTGTTTGATCGATTTCTTTTCCTGATCTAAGTTCCATTTCGTGGTGCAGCTTCTGCTGGTTCCCCGGTGCTATTTCGGATCTCGAAGGTTGGGTTCATCAACTAGCCTCCACTTCTTGACGTTCCGAGTGTTGCTGGAGAGATTTGGCCAGGGGTTGGTTGGAAGATAAGAACCATGATGAGTCTCTCCGTCCATACGTTGATGTCTTTCTGTATGAACACCATTTTCTTTTTTTAACTTAGTCTTATTTACATGTAGGCCTTGGAGAGAATGTAATTATAAGGCCACCTCCGCCTGGCGAAGAGGAGGTTCCACATCCACCCAAAGAGAAAAAGAGGAGAAGGTCCTCGTCCCCTAGTACCCTGAAGCCCAAGAAGAGTAGGGCCCGAAAGTCGAGGATCGACCCCGCCGCTTTACTTGCCGATGTGGCTCAAAAACTACGGGAGGAGGATGAGGCGGCACAAAGTGATAAGGACAACTTGTTGGTAGTTCCGGAGGGGGGAAGCACTGCAGCTCCTGAGATTTCCGAACCGATAGTGGACGAGTCGGCTCAATCTCGGATTAGGGGGATCTCGGAGGGATATCCAAGAGGAGTCCCCGATCCATCGGGCGGTAATAGCGCTACTTTCTGCATTGAAAGATCGGCGGATGTTCCCGAAGGGTCCAGCTCCGAGGCCCTTCAAAGAGAGGAGAGTTCCCCAAGCGACTCGCTCGAGGCAATAAATATAGATGATTCGCCGCTCGGTCCTTCTTTTTCCTGAAGGGAAATTCTAAGATGCTTGGGCTATGAGAATCCCTAATGCGGAGCTGGCCCATGAAGGGAATGACATATTTCGAGAATGCTTCGCGGGGATCGACGACGGTCCCGATCCAGACGTGTCATCCATTTTTAACGAAGCTCAGCGTTTCTTGAAACATGTAAGTATCTTTCCTTATTACTCATGCTCGCATCTAGTTCGTATCTTTTCAAGACTAACCCTTTTATTCGTATGCAGGCTATGGTGCTTCATCATTAGGCATATTTCAAATCTCGGGCTGATCTAACCCGATGTGAGGCCGAGCTCAAGAAGCTCGTAAAGGAGAAGGATGACCTGAAACTCTTTTACATTCGAAAGCAGGAGGAGATTGCGACCTTTCAATATGAACTTACGAGAGTTCGTCAAGATTAGACCGAGCTCATCGAGAAGGTAACATAATTTCTTGAAACTTTGTAAAATTTCAGTTCAAATTTGGCGATGAACCCTTCAGTTTTGCAGTTTCAGCAGAAGGGTGAACTGGAGCTGCAGCTTCGAGAAAAGGCCAAGATGAAGGAGGCTGAAACTCTAGGGTGGAGACAACACATGGAGCGTCTTGCCTCGGAGAAGGATGCACTTCGAGCCCAATTAACTTCAGCTAAGAGCCAGCTCCAGAGTGTGAAGGGGGAAAGTCTGGCTCGATCCCGGAGGTTGAAGCCGAGCTTGCAAAAACTAAAGCTGAATCAGAGGCGCTTGTGGCCTCTTATCGAGATGATGCCAAGGCTGGCAATCTTTGGGCATATGATATCTATGCTTCTGCTGAGATTAGATTATCATGTGCTCTCGCTCATGCTAGGCAGCAATCTCGAAGAGGTGAACGCTCGTGGTTTTGACCTATCTGCTAATATTGAGAAGGCGAAAGCTTTGGAGGATGAGGCCGCAACATTGCTCTCCGATGATGAAGGCTCTGTTAGTGGTCCGAGGATGAGGGAGACGAGGCCTCCGAAGAAGTCGCCCCCGGAGAAGCCGTTTGGGAGGAAGCCAATTTTGAGGGGCTAGCCCCCATCATAATTAGATTGTAACTTCTTTTTCATTTTTCTTTTGTAAGGCTCTGACTGACCCCTTGTACAGTATATTCAATAATAGAAAGCTTTTCTTTGATGCCTTTATGACTTTGTATGTTTACTTGCGTTCGTTAATAAATTTTTATCTCTGTAGTCCAACTCATGATCGAAGTAAACCCTTAGACTTTTCGTTTTACGAGGGAAAGTCCCGGAGTTTGAAACTCATTTGAGATCTTATCTCGAAGGTGGCTCGATCCAACTAACCGACGAGTTATCCTTAATAACCAAGTTCGAATGAATCTTTGAGTTTTAGGATTAAGTGAACCCTTAGGTTTCCATCATAGGGTTGTTAAGTATTTCGAGCTCACACGATATACCTTTTAGGTGAATCTGTAGTTAATATTTATTTGTGCTCGGAATAACTGAACCCTTGGGTTCGAATCAAGTGAAAGCTAGGTCTCGAATTCTAACTATATTGGCCCTTAAGCTTATTAGATCGGCCTTTAGGCTCTTTTATATTGGCCCTTAGGCTCTTTAAATCGACCCTTAGGCTCTTTTAGATTGGCCCTTAGGCTCTTTGAGTTTGGCCAATTCAGCCTCTAAAAATGGCTATTACTTTCCCCTTTTCCGCTAAAAGATTTAGTGAAGATTTCTTTATGCCTTAGCATGTGTTTTTTGTACTTATTAGGTTTCTTGAGGGCTCAACGATTGGAACCCAATTTTTTATTAACTCGTTTGTGTTAAGATAATTTGATACCTCTTGAGGTTTTTTCGAAGCTGATATTATCGGAGACTTTAAATTATTTGAGGGATGATTCTGTCAAAGCCCTTTGCTTTGCCGAGGGTAGCCTTATTTAACTGATTTTTCAAATTATTTGAAGGCCTTTAGTTTATGGCGAAAGTCGGACGTATCCGAACCGTATTATTCTGGCCGTAGCCTTTTATATGACCGTAGTCTTCGGGTATGTTTCTTGGACTTGTTTCCGGATAACATTTCGAACTTGTTCGAAGTGTTAGTCCCCGAATGTGATGGCCTTGGCCTATATATAGAGGGGTGCCTCTTTGCGGTCTTATGATTTCGAACTTAGATAGCTCGAGTAGGTAGTCCCCGAGTGTTCGAGGTATGCTTGTACTTGGTCCTTCAGCCATTTTTCACAAGTGTTAGTTTTGCACAATAGATCATAATCGTAAGCACATGACTCGTATAATAGAAATTCTACTTCAAACACGAGATGTTTGAGAAAAGAGAGTGCTTCTTTGTATTATTCATACACGCGTACATATTTTGTTGTCGGGACTTGGCTAATCTATACGGACACGATTCATTCGACCGTTTGGCCCATTACAATATTCGTCCTATCGAGACCCATTTTCATAACATCCAAGGGTGATGCCCCCCAATATTCGAGGTTGATTGCAAAGAAGCCTTGGATAATGATGAATTATCCTCAGGTATCACATAGTTGTTGCCTCGTTAAAAACCTCGCCGGAAAAACCGATTCGGGATAAAAATCGGTCTAGGGGAAAAAGAGTGCAACGCCTACTTTAAAACCTGAGGTCTCAATTTCTTGGATCGGATGCCTGCAATAAGTTAGTTTCAAATATTTAAGTAAGTAGAAAATGAGAAAACCATACCTTAGCAATAGTACGCTTGAGGAGTGATATGTTCCAGCTATTCGACAATGGCTCGCCGTTCATTGTTCCGAGCTTGTAAGATCTTTTCCCAACTATGTCGAGGATTTGATAGGGTCCTTCCCAGTTAGGACCGAGTTTTCCTTCATTAGGGTCTCGAGTATTGATGGTGACTTTTCTTAAGACTAAGTTCTCGACTTTGAAGTGTCGAAGATTGGTCCTTCTATTGTAATATCTCTCGATTTGTTGCTTTTGTGCGGCCATTCAAACGAGTGCCGCTTCTCGTCTTTCATCCAGCAATTTGAGACTGGTATTCATGGCTTCGTTGTTCGATTCCTCCGTTGCATGTCGAAACCTAGTGTTGGGCTCTCCGATTTTGACCGGTATTAAGGCTTCGGAGCCATATACTAAGGAAAACGGAGTTGCTCCAGTACTGGACTTCGATGTCGTCCGATATGCCCATAGAACCTCGGGCAATTTTCTCTCCACTTCCCTTTGGCTTATTTTAGCCATTATTCAAGTTTTCAATGATAGTCTTATTCGTTGATTCGGCCTGTCCGTTTCAACTATGGAGATATGGCGTCGATAATATCCTCTTTATTTTGTGATCTTCGAGGAATTTCGTCACTTTGTTGCCGATGAATTGTTTGCCATTATCACACACTATTTCCGCAGATATCCTGAATCGACATGCAATGTGATCCCATATGAAGTCGATCACTTTTTTTTCTCTAACTTTTACGAAGGCCTATGCTTCAAACCATCTAGAGAAATAGTCAGTCATAAATAATATGAATTTAGCTTTACCTGGGGCCGATGGCAGAGGACCCTTGATGTCCATTCCCCATTTCATGAATGGCCATGGGGATAGGACTGAATGAAGCTGTTCACCGGGCTGGTGAATCATTGGTGCAAACCTTTGACATTTATCGCATCTTCGAACAAACTCACTTAGATTTTTTTTCCATGCTATCCCAATAGTATCCAGCTCTGAGGATCTTTCGAACTAGTGACTCGGTGCCAGAATGGTTTCCATAAGTGCCTTCGTGGATTTCTCGCAAAACATAGTCAGTATCTCCCGACCCCAAGCATACTGCCAATGGACCATCGAACGTTCTCCTATATAGCGTTCCGTCTTCGTCTAATGTGAATCGAGCGGCTTTAGTCCGTAAGGTCCTCGATTCCATGCGATCCAATGGTAGTTTCCCGTTCTTCAAATATTCGATGTATTTTTTTTCTCCAATCCAGGTTAAGCTTGTAGAATTAATTTCGGCGTGCCCTTCCTCGATTACAGATCTCGATAGTTGGACGACAGTCCCCAAGCTGATCTCGTCTTCATCGACCGATGAACCTAAGTTGGCAAGTGCATCGGCCTCAGTATTTTGTTCTCTAGGTTCATGCTGTAGAACCCACTCTTTGAAGCGGTGCAAGGTGACCTGTAATGTGTCTAAGTACCTTTGCAGCCTGTTCTCTCGAACTTCGAAGGTTCCGTTTACCTGGTTAACTATTAGTAGGGAGTCACATATAGCTTCGATGACTTCGGCTCCCAAGCTCTTATCTAGTTCGAGAGCTGCAATCATAGCCTCATACTCGGCCTCGTTGTTAGCCAATTTGGCATTTTTAATTGATTGTCTAATAGCATTGCCCGTAGGCGGGTTTAAAGCAAAGGCGAGCCCATACCCTTTCACATTCGAGGCTCCTTCTGTGAAGAGGGGGCCATACCCCCGATGAAGTACCCGATTTAAGTGGAAGTTCCTTTTCCACTTTGGGTACGAGGGTTGGAGAAAAATCGGCCACTAAGTCTGCCAAAATTTGAGACTTGATGGCTGTTCGGGGTTGATATTCGACATCGTACCCCCAAGTTCGACGACCCATTTAGCCAATCGACCTGATAATTAGGGCTTGTGCAAAAGATTTCGAAGTGGATAAGTGGTGATAACACACATAGGATGACACTAAAAATACGGCTTTAATTTTCTAGGTGCGCTTATTAATGCAAGTGGCAATTTTTCTAAGTGTGGATACCTAGTTTCAGCATCTCCTAAGGTTCGACTCATGCAATAAACTGGAAACTGCGTACCTTGTTCTTCTTGAACTAATACACCACTTACCGCTACCTTGGACACCGCCAAGTATATGTATAGCTTCTTGCCTGCCTTTGGGGTGTGGAGCAAAGGTGGGATCGATAGGTATCATTTCAATTCCTCCAATGCTTGCTGATATTCCGGGGTCCATGTAAAATCATTTTTCTTTTTGAGTAAGGAAAAGAACCTGTGGCTCCGATATGATTTTCTCGAAATGAACTGGCCTAGGGTAGCTATCCGTCTGGTTAGCCTCTGAACAGCTTTCACGTTTTCCACGATGGTGATGTTCTCGATGGCCTTAATCTTATCAGGATTGATCTCGGTTCCCCGATTTGATACCATGAAGCTGAGGAATTTGCCCGAGCCGACCCCAAAAGCACACTTTTCGGGGTTAAGCTTCATGTTGTATTTCCTCGAGATTTTGAGTATCTCCTGCAAATGAGTCAAATGGTCCTCTGCACGCAGGGACTTAACTAACATATCGTCAATGTAAACTTCCATTGATTTTCCTACATGTTCTTCGAACATCTTGTTAACTAGGCGTTGATATGTAGATCGCACATTTTTAAGCCCGCAGGACATTACATTATAGCAGTAAGTTCCATACTTAGTGATAAAAGAAGTTTTTTCCTGGTCTACTGGGTCCATCTGGATTTTGTTGTACCCTGAATAGGCGTCGAGAAAAGTAAATATCTAGTGGCCGACCGTGGCATCGATCATTCGATCGATGTTAGGCAAAGGGAAAGAGTCTTTCGGATATACTTTATTCAAGTCCTTATAATCTACACACATTCTAAGTTTGTTCTCCTTTTTGGGGACTACGACTACCTTGGCTAACCACTCAGGATACTTTACTTCCCAAACGGACCCTATTTTAAGAAGTTTGGTTACCTCCTTCTTTATGAAAGCGTGCTTCACCTCAGACTCAGGCCTTTTCTTTTGCTTTATCGGTCAGAACTTGGGATCCAGGATCTACCGATGAGTTGTTATCTCGGGCGGGATTCCTATCATGTCTAAATAGGACCATGCAAAGCAATCCATGTTATCAATAATTAAATTGAAATAGTTTTTTCCTAAGTTCGGGGGTCAATCCCGTTCCCAAGTATACCTTACGTTTAGGTAGATACTCGATCAGTATCACCTGTTCCAGCTCATCGATTGTTGATTTGGCTGCATCCGATTCTTCGGGAACGACGAAAGTTCGAGGAGTGAGAAAATCCTTTTTTCTTCGATTACCTGTTTATCTGATTCGGTCGAGGCCGGGGACGGTGATTGCTATTTGGCCGCTTGTTTATCTTTGGTTCTCAACTTTTCTGAGGTCGAAGGCGCTGGTATCAGCGTCACCTCATCGACTGCGAACATTTCTTTTGCAGCGTGTTGTTCCCCATAAACTGTTTTTACACCATCCACTGTTAGGAACTTTATCATTTGGTGAAGGGTCGATGGTACTGCCCTCATGTTGTGGATCCATGGCCTTCCGAGTAGTGCATTGTATCTCATGTCACCTTCGATGACATGAAATTTTGTGTCCTGGATGGTTCCGGCCACGTTCACTGGTTGGATTATCTCCCATTTTATTGTTTCACTAGCCATGTTGTAGCCATTTAGGACTCGAGATGCAGGAACAATCTGGTCTAGCAGGCCCAGCTGCTCTACGACCCTCGATCTGATTATGTTTGCCGAGCTACCTGGATTCACGAGAACACGCTTAACTTGAATTTTATTTAACAAAATAGAAATTACCAGGGCGTCTTTATGCGGCTGTGAGATGCCTTCTGCTTCTTCATCGTTGAACAAGAGAGTGCCTTAGGGCACTTAGTCTTGAGTCCATTTCTCTCTTGTGATCGTTACTTTGGAGCGTTTGAATATAGGCCCCTGTAGGACGTCGACCCCGCCGACGATCATGTGGATAACATGCTGAGGTTCTTTTTGCTCGGTTTTTCTGTCGGCGTCTCTCTCCCTGAAGTGATTTTTGGCTCGATCACTGAGGAATTCTCGAAGTTGGCCTTCGTTGAACAATCGAGCTACTTCCTCTCTTAACTGTCTCCAGTCTTTGGTCGTGTGACCATGTGTGCCATGATATTTGCACATTAGATTCTGATTTCTCTGAGAAGGATCGGTTTGTATAGGTCTGGTCCACCTAGTGTCTTTGATCCTTCCGATGGCCGATACAATCCTCGATGCAACGACGCTGAAATCGTAGTCCAATAATCGGGGTGCTTCTGTGGGATCTGCATATTTGTCGAAGCCAGTTTTACTCATGAGTCCCCGAGAGTTCTGCCCTTGGTCATCCATTCGATCATTCCGGGCGGAATTACGTCACAGATGGTTATTCCTTTTATCTGAAACATATGACTCTTACCGGTCTTTATTCAGCCCCGGTTCTCTATCAACATCTCTTTTATTTTTACTTGTTGGCCGGTTTGGATTCACTGAACCTGAGAGGGATCCCAGTTGGTCGTCCTCGACCCTAATCTTTGACTGATATCGGTTGTGTACATCTGCCCAAGTCACAGCTGGGTACTCTATTAAATTCTTCTTCAACTGGCGCGATGCGATCAAACTCCGCTCGTTTAATTCTTGGGTAAAGGCTTGGACATCCTAATCGTCACTAACTGGCGGTAGTTCTATATGTTCCATTTGGAATCGAGATACAAACTCTCTTAGCATCTCGGTATCCCTCTGCTTCACCTTGAAGAGGTATGATTTTCTCGTTGCAACATTTATAGCACCAGCGTGTGCCTTTGCAAATGAATCTGCCAACATGGCGAATGAATCGATGGAATTCGGTGGGCAAGTTGTGATACCAAATCATAGCTCCCTTCCACAGGGTCTCCCTGAATTTCTTTAGCCATACTGATTCAATCTCATCGTCTTCCAAATCATTTCCTTTTATGGCACACATATAAGAGGTAACGTGCTCATTAGGGTCCGAGGTCCCATTGTATTTAGGTATATCGGGCATTTGGAACTTCTTTGGGATGGGCTTCGGAGCCGCATGTGGAGGGAATGGGTTTTGCACAAACTTCTATGAGTCCATTCCCTCTAAGATCGGTGGTGCCCCCGGTATCTGATTAACTCGAGAGTTATAGATCTCCACATTTTTGTCGTTGGCCTCGATTTTCTTTTCTCTCCACTCAATTATCTTAGTAAGCTCATCGAGCATTCTCATTATAGCAGGGTCAGTTGTCGGCGTATTGTCACTTGATCTTTCAGGCACTGGCTCGGTACGACGAGTAGCCTCTTGTTCGACCCTATTCGGTGCCATGTGCTGATTTTGCAACTAAGGAATGGTGTTCTGTTGGGCTTGAAGCATATCAAATATAACTTGGAGACTGACACCTTCGTCTCCTCTGCCATGCGTACCTCGACCGTTAGTTCGACCCTCTCTGCGTACGCTCCCATCGGGGTCCCCGCCTAAATCAGCATTCAAAGTAACATGCGAACCGACATCGATCGGGTTGACGGGTGGTACTCCTCCGAGGTCAGCCTGTGGCATCTCGATTCAGGAGCAATAACATTCCCATTCTCTCCGTGGAGTCCGAGACAGTTTTCACCATATGTAGCTATGTTTTGTGAGTTTGACATGATTTAACATGAAAACAAAATTTTTGACAAGAAACAAGCGTAAAATAGTGTGTTATGTCAGAATTAGCACTGAACAATCACTATTATCCTTAGCCCCATGGTGGGCGCCAAACTGTTTACCTCGAAATATGGGTAACAAGTAAACTTGTAATGTGGTTATAAGGATACGTGATCAAATCCAATGCCAATTGATAAATAGCTAAATGAATAAAAGAATTAAACGATTGAAATAAATCAAACCGGCGTGGTTGCAAGTTATCGATCCCCATATGGATTAGGCTCGAGATCGAGTGCCAAGAACAGTAAGAACAATAAGAATAATATGAACAATAAGAATTGTATGAACATTGAAGAGTTAACAGCAAGTCAAAGAGCATAGTGCTTTGTATTTCTCAGTAGTTGCGTAAGTGATAATTCGTGTATGATAATGTATGTTACAAGTGAGCAGGGTTCTTCTTTATATAGCAGAGGAATCCTAAATAAGGTATAACTTTAATTTCGGAAGTTAAATACATGATTGATATCAATAACCTTCAATGGTTCTACCAGTTCCGAGATTCTCGCCGAGATTGGTGGTCGATTGCGGATATCTCGTGATTCTGTTACTTCAGTGTCGATTTAGCCTGATCTCGATCCCTTAGTTTCCATGTTTTTCGAGCCCGAACTTGCTGCGATACCAGCTCACTCTCGAGGCATACCCTCGAGCCTGTAAAATTGGATATCCTTGATTTTTACCATATACAACTCTCTACCAGAAGGTTACGTGCTTTTTAGTGTTAGGTCTTTCAATATATCCCTTTTTTTCTTTTTTTAGTTGGTAATGATTCTTCAATTTTGTTTTTCCTTTTTCTTGGTTGCTAAGACTTCAATTTTTTACTTGTTAGTAGGAGGCTGGCGGGATGGTGGTGGAGTTACTTCAACTTGACTTGGCTACCAGCTGGCTTGTGGAGATTGTAAAAAAAAAAGTAAAACAATCCATTTCTACATTGTATTGTTGGACATTATTATGGGTACACATATTGCATATGCGTAGGTAGGAGTGACAAATGGACGGATCAGGTCGGATATGGTTCGGGTCGAAAAAGGATAATAAAAAATAAATTATCTGATCTGATCCATATTTACCACGGATAAAAAACGGGTTAACTGGCGGATAATATGGGTAATCATATTATCCATGACTTCTTGCATATGATCACTTTTGGAAGAATTCTTAGTCTCCCTAACTTGAGGAACCCCCAATTTGAGGTTTTACAAATGTAAAAGTTAGACTCATTGGTTATCCATTGGTTACTCATTGGTTATTCATTTTCTAAATGGATAATATAGTTCTTATCTATATTTGATCCGTTTTTAAAAAGTTCATTATTCAACCCATTTTTTAATAGATAATATGGGTGGTTAATTGTTTTCTTTTAACCATTTTGCCACCCCATGCATGGTCTATGGAAGGCATATATCATTGGATGTCGTTGTATTTGTGCCTACTAGAAATCAGCTAGTTGTTATAAAACTAGGATTGCAACTAAAATGACTATTTAAAATATATGTTTGCTCTTATCTATTTGGTGAAAAACCGAGTTCAAGTAAGGTTTTTTCCCTTTCTTTTGTTATGGGAAATCTACTCTAAATGCCTATTCAGGCCATTTTAATTACAATGTGTACCTATGCGATCTAAAGTATTTACCCAACTACTTATTTTTAAAATCCTTTCCTTTCTAACGTGAAACTCCATTAATTGTCCCAACCTATTTTCTCTTTTATTGTCTTCTCAAATATAAATAAATATTTTTCTTCTATCTTTCTCATTTCATAATAGGATGTATGTGTCCATTAATTATTTTTTATTAATTTATTCTCCATTTCAAAATGGTATATTGTATATTATTAAAGCATATATGAATTTTGGTATAATCGATGACACACAAAATGAGTTAATTAGATTAAATGACAACTGATATTATTTCAGTTTAATAATTGAATTAAATTTTTTAAAAACTTTTGCGTACAAATGTATACCCTGTTGGTATATCTATATACTATGCTAGTATCATATGTTAGGTGGAACCTTTTTTGGTTGTATTAGCTACATGTAATTGGTACACTGTTTGATTTTTCTTTAGTAATAGTGGAATAGTACGATATCTTGAATATTATTAATTTTCCTTTATGCATATGTATTATGTAATCATTTTAATTTTTTCTTTATGCGTTTGTTTTATTTAATAGTATTATAATATAATATCTTGAAATATATTATTATATTAATATGTGGTGCACTATTTTTTGATTTTTCTCATTATGCATGTGTATGTAATAGTTGTATAGACATATATAATTGCCTGGAATTAATTAATAGAAATGTATACCCTATTGGTATAATTATATGTCGTACGGGTATCATATGGTAGTTGGAATATTTTTGGTTGTTTTGGCTACATTTTGAAGTGAATTCTAATATGAAATGATTTATACGATCATAAATTGATGTGTTGGATTTTTTTGTACCTATGTACATATATTTTGTGTATTATGTAATAGTTTTTATAGTTATATGCAATTGTTGGAACGACCCCATAAAACTATATACCCTATTAGTATAGCTATATATTATACTGGTATCATATGTTAGTTGAATCATATTTTGATTGTATTAGCTGCATTTAACTGGTACACTATTTGATTTTCTTTTAATAATAATAATAATGTAGTACAATATCTTGAAATACATTATTTTATTAATATGTGGTATACTATCTTTTTTTTCTTCTCTTTATGCATGTATGTTATGTAATAGTAGTATAGTCATATAGTTGTCGGAAATTAATCAGTAAAGTTGTATACCATATTGGTATATTTATGAGCCATATTGGCATCATATGGTAGTTTGAACATTTTGTTGTTGTTGTTTTAGCTGCATTTTTAAGTGAATTCTATTCTGTAATTATTTATATGAACATGATTTGCAGTGCTGAGATATTTTTGTGCCGATGGACATATATTATGAATAGTTTTTATAGTTATAGGCAATTGTTGGAACGACCCCATACTACTATATACCCTGTTAGTATAGAGCAAGTTGCTTTATGGATATTTAGCTTGCAATGCGAGCATGTAATTTTTTCATACTTTTATTGCATCTTTTAATATTTTGGTACAGTAATATAGTCACAGATAGTTGTAACAATATTCTAGAGAATCATATACTCTGTTGGTATACATGTATACCATATTGGTTTAAGGATATGAGTTAACCATAAATAAATATCTTTCTATAAACATTAAAAGGTATCTATAGAATATAATTTTTTAAAATGGTATTTATTTAAAATAAATAAGGTATTAAGCTTTGCTATAGGAGGTAAAAATTTCGGAAAAAAAAAACGAAGAGGAACTTGAAAGTTGAAACCTGTCTTAATCAGGGCCTATCTCAGTTTTGATGGGCTTTTGCAATGAAAATCCATCGGGGATTTTGCATCTATACCCGATTTTAGGGGTTACAATTGAACTTATACCCGCTTTGCAAAAAAATTTACAAGCCCATTTTATGATCAACTTCGGACTTATCGAGTCTGAAGTTAAAAAAGAATTAGTCTGAAGTAAAAAATTATACTTCAAATGCACTTAAGGCCAAATGGGTCTGAAGTGCAACCAATGATTTCATGCACTTAAGACCAGTAAGTCAGAAGTGAAAAATTGCACTTCGGACGCCTTTAAAGCCAAAATATCTGAAGTGCAATAAATATTTTCCTACACTTAAGGTCAATAAGTCTGAAGTGAAAAATTGCACTTCAGATGCACTTAAGGCCAAATAGGTCTGAAGTGTAACAAATGGTTTCATGCACTTAAGGTCAATAAGTGTGAAGTGAAATATTGTACTTCAGATGCACTTAAGGCCAAAAAGTTTGAAGTGCAACTAACGTTTTAATGCACTTAAGGACAAATAGGCTCGAAGTGCAAATTGCCTAGAAATAGAAATCTGTTCTTTAAATTTTAACAATCCAATATAAGATTTAATATCTAAATCTACTCCAAATGAGCTCAAATATTAAACATAACTATCAAATATCATCAAGAACAAATCTCAATCATCAATTTGTCAAAACAACAATAAATCTAACGAATCTATTTTGCAATTAAGAAAAAAGAAGAAGGAAAAACCCTAAGCAATAGTAAAAAATAAAGCACCACAATAACTCACCATTGTAATACCATAAACTACATTTAAAAGAAGAAGAAGAAGAAGAAGAAGAAGAAGAAGAAGAAGAAGAAGAAGAAGAAGAAGAAGAAGGAGGAGGAGAAGAAGAAGGAGGAGGACGAGGAGAAAAAGGCCCAAAGTTATTTAAAAAGAGCGCTAGATGAGGACGACCAAATAGAGCGCTAGTGCAATTTGCACAAATCCATATCACTCGAAAAATGATGGGTTAGAGCCTGTTTGACCAAGTTATCAAAAATTGCTTATTTTAAAAGTGCATTTGTCCAAAAATGCTTTGGGAAAAATTACTTGTACAAAATAGCAGTTTGACCAATTCGTTTAAGTAGTGTTTTCTGCAAGCTCATTGTGTTTGATCAATTTTTTAAAATACACTTTTAAGTATCAATTTACAAAAAAAGGGGAGTAAAAGTTCAATTTGCGATTAGTATTGTTTAGAAAAGAAAAATAAATTTTAACATTTGTTATAAAAAAATTCAATTGAAATATAAAACGTAAAGTAAAAATGTAAATTAAAATTCTCAATCCATATAAAATATAGTTATTCCAAAGCAATAACATTGAGCGTTTGGTATTACTTATTGTTTACATGATAATTTAAATATGTCAAAATACATCATTCAATATAAAATTTAAAATCTACTCTTAGGAAGAGGAGAAAGAGAATAAAAATATGATTAAAATAAAAAAAATGTATAGTAGAAATAAAAAGAAAAATGAAAAGAAAAATGTTAAATTAATGAGGTATAATTTGAAAAATATAAATTTTGTAAGGTTATTTTTGTCTTGAACAAATTAATTTTCTACTTCTGCTTCTACTTCTTGGAAGAAGCTAGAATTTGTAGCTTCTCTCTAAAAGTAAAAAAACTACTTCTGTTTTTACTCAATAAATACCTCGAAATTCGAGTGACAATTAAACTTGTATTGTGGTTTTAAGGATACGTGATCTGATTCAATACCAATTGATAAATGACGAATTGAATAAATGAATTGAGCGACAAAATAAATCAAACCAGTGTTGTAGCAATATATCGACCTCGATTCAGGAAAGCCTCAAGATCAAGTAGTAAGGACAGTAAGAACAGTAGTGAGTAATAAGTAAATAGAGAGCAGCGTGTATATTATTTTCATTGCGTGTATCGTGATTACAAATGAATATGTTCCCTCTTTATATAGCAGAGGAAACCTGAATAAGGTACAATTATAATAAGGGAAATAAATCCCATGATTGATGTCAATAACCATTAGCAGTTCAATTTCTTCCGAGATTTTCGCCGAGATCTTTGGTCGATTACTAATATCTCGTTATTCCGTTACTCGACGTTGATCATGCCTGGTCTCGATCCTCAGCGGGTGCTTCGATCTTTGAGCTTCATACTTTTCCACCGAGCTCGAACCAGTCCTATCATGAGCTTGTCTTCGAGTCAGCTCATTGAGCCCACGAAATTGGGGATACCCAGTTTCGACCGTATACAGATAGTCCCCGCGTTTCTTAGAGTAAAATAATAAGAAACTATTTGAGCCTCGATTTCCTGATACCTCGATCGTGATGTCATCTTCATAACGTAAGCGACAGATGTGACCGAAATGTCATGTCGGTTCGGTTCCCTAAATCATCAATGCATGTCAGTTGGCGGTCGGCCACTAGCGCTACCGAACCGTCGCTGTGAGCCTATAAATACCATCTCCTTTATTGAATCAAACTTTACTTTTGCTTTGATTGAATCTCCCAGATTTCTAACTCTTCTCATCCTCTTTCTATCGCCGCATGTTGAGTCGACATTATTCTTATCTGAACCACCAATTTCATATCATCATTTGCCCTACTTCACTTACGAAAATGGAGAAAAGCTCCAAGACTGTGCCGCAGAAGGAAAAGGTTTCATCTTCCTCTTCCGGGACGGTCGGTAACAAAATGCCGCTAGAACAGGGCCCCCATGAGTACATTTCTGGCTGTGTATTCTAAAATCCGACTTCAAGGTTGAGAACCCTTCATCGGTACCGGAGCAATGTGAACATGTGTTGATGTACATGTGTTCGATAACTGAGAGCCATATTGAGGCCCTGAAGAGGGACTGCAACTGGGGCTCTGAGGTCGTGGTGCAAATTCTTGCTCCTGAGGAGAGCATTATTACACATGTGAAGGGGTTCCTAAGTGTTTACACTTACCCCTTCACATTGGGTCCCATCGACCTTGTGATCCTTGACTTTTGCAAAAGGTATGAGGTCATCCTCGGTCAAATCCACCCTTCACTATGAAACATAGTAATCATGTTGCGCTTTTTGTCCAACGAGGCCGGGTAACTCTAAACCACCTTATGTGGTTGTACCGGCCTAGAACCTATCGAGGGCTCATTAAGCTGCAACACCGGGAAACAAAAGCCTTATTCTCGAGCATCGACGAGGATAAGGATCAAGGTTGGATGAGCTGTTTCATACGGGTGAAGACTTGTGATATAATACCGAAGGAGAAGACGTCGTTCCCCAAGGAGTGGTACCTCGATCGTAAGCGATTCTTCATATTATGTTCTTTGTGTCTCTTTTGACTTCGCAATATTCCCTTTTGACATGCAATTGTCCCTTGGATGCCTCAAGCGGTATCCGATCTAGAAGATTGGGTCCGAAAGCTAGCGTCGACTTCTACTCACGCCGAACGAGCATGGCGTAATTTGGAAAAGGGCAGGTGGGAGGCCAAGAACCACGGTAAGGATTTCTGCTCACGTATTCTGAAACAATTTCGTATTTCGTTTATTGCTAATTTTCTTTCATGCAGGCTTGACCAAGGATGACATTCTGAGTCCCTCAAGTAGAGGAGGAGAAAGCAAGTCCCGGCTCCGAAGCCGGAAAAGGAAAAGAAGAGAAAAGGTGCCTCGCAGTATGAGGCCCCCAACCCAAGCCACGAAGGGTGAGGAGGAAAATGGCAAATATCTCGACGGACTCGGTCCAAAAACTGAGGGATGAAGACAAGGAAGAAGAGGAAGATGCCTCGATGCTGACGGTCCATCCCAGGAAAGCCGTCGAAGTCGCCACACCTTCCGAGCTGCTGTATGCTGCAACTAAGCCTTGTATTGAGGAGGCTTCAAAGAAAAATTCAAGCGTGGATCCCAAGTCTCCAGAGGTTGAGATTATTTCTCGACCAACTGCTTCTACGCTGAACGGGGCCGGTTCAGAGACTCTAAAGGTCGATCAGAGTGCCCCGAGCGACTTGCTTAGGCCCATCACAATAGGTCGACTACCTTTGCTGCCGGCCTTTTCTGAGGAGGCAATAAGGGAGGCTCGGGAGTTGAAGACTCCAGATATCGGTGGAGGCTCTAGCATAGGTGATCCCTTCCAGGATTTCTTTACTGGGGTCGATGCTGCTTCCAACATCAGTGACGCTTCGATTCTTATGGAGGAGGCCCAACGTCTATTTTCTCGGGTAAGAATCAATTTCTGTCATTTTCATTTGCTTTTTTCTCTATAAACCTGACTTGTGTTTTCTTCCTTGTATAGGTCCCTGCCAAGTTTCGAGCTGACCTTAGCCAGTGTGAGGCCGAACTCCAGAAGGTCTCGGAGGAGAGGAACGCTCTGAAGCTTCTTTGTGGCCAAAAGGACGAGGTCATAAAGGACCTTCAAGCGGATCTGGCCAAGGCTCGTGAAGAGGAGGCCGAACTAGACGAGTATGTAACCATCGTTTTGATAAAGTATGGAATCAACTCAACTATGGAGGCTAATACTTCGCTATCTCAACTGCAGGAGAAGGTTGAAATGATCGAGCTGCTCTGAGGAGAGGTCGATCAGGTCAAGGCCGATTGCGACTGGTGGAAAGAGATCATGGACCGCCTGGCGGCTGAAAAGAAGGCTACCTTGGCAAAACTATCATCAACCGAGGCCCAACTCGAGGTGTTAAAGAGAAAATCTCGGCTCAGTCCAAGAGGGTCGATGAACTTGAATCTGAGCTTGTTGAGGCCAAGGCGGAGATCGAGAAGACGAAGGTCATGGCGGACAAATCCATTGGCCATGTACCGGGTCGATGCTGAAGTTGCTCAAATGCAGCTAAGGGAGGCTTCCGACCGGGAGTAGTGGAGCAATGACCTGGCGAAGTGACAATCCCGTAGGGAATCCATCGAGGAAATCTACGCTCGAGGTTTTGACCTCTTCGAGGAAATTGCTCGGGCCAAAGTGCTCGAAGTCGAAGCCAGGCAACTCGTCTCCTCTGACGATGAAGATGATGATGAAGAGGGCAGTCGAGGCAGATCTGATGAGGGGCCTGAAGAATAAGTTGGTCCCGGAGAAGCTGCTCAAGAAGGAGTCATTCCCGAGGAAGCTGTCCCCTAAGGAAGGGTCGATCCCGACCATAATTAGGACTTAGCCTTTTCTTTTCTTTTGTAAGGCCTTGGTCGGTCTCTTGTATATACATTTCAATATATATAATAGAAAACTTCTTTTTGAATGCTTCCATAGATTTCAAGTTCAAATGTGTTCTCTGCCTTTATCTTGTGAAAATTCTTATTAGCCGAGTGAACCTTAGCTCAAACTCAGAGTAAACCTTTAGGTTTTTGTTTAGTTAAACGAGGGTAAGTCCCCAAGCTCGATAAAATGTTTGAGACTTTATCTCGGGCGGCTTTGATCGAAGCCATAAATGCATTATTTATAACTAAGTTTGGGTGAATTTTGAACTTAGAATAAAACAAACCCTCAGGTTTTTATTAAGTAATGAGTAAATTTTGAGCTTACAGCAATATACCCCTTAGGGTTTTATGATGAATCTTCAAGCTATAGTTGACTTTATTCGAGCTCGAAATATTGGAACCCTTAGGTCCGAATTGAGCGAGAACAAGGTCTCAAACTCCAAAGTTATTGGTCCTTAGGCTCTTTAGAGTGGGCCAATTTGGCCTCTAAAAATGGCTATTATTTCCCCTTTTCGGATTAAAAAGGAGGTGAAGAGACATGGTAAGAATGAATCAGGGCAGAATAGGGCAGATTCAAAGATCTTCAATCAATGAGCCAAATGTTACACAATCTTCACGCATTAGTTACGATTAACCACTGTAACGTTACATTAATGACATTATTAGTCATTAATGCTCAATCATTAAGAAGATTAGGCGTTATATTAAGAAATTCCCTATAATAGGGAGTAAAATATAACTTGTATAGACACGTTCGAAGCGCTATTGAAATACATTTACTTTTACGCATCTTTGCTTCTTTCTATTTACAAATTTGATTATACTTATTAGCTTATTTTATTGGTTATCAGAAGCCCGAGTACTTCTTAAAATAACTTTGGCAGAGAATCTAATTCTTTGGTTAAACAAATTGGTTCCGTTACCGGGAAACTGATTCTTTATTTTTTCTCAAACAACTTTTCGTGAATCATGTCGAATGCCAATGAGAACGTCCAACAGACAATTGGAATCCCAATTCCATCACCTCAGGGATCCCCACGAGGTTCAAGGGACCAATCCCCATGGAGGTCGACAACTAAAAATGATGAACACACTGGAAATGAACAAACAGGAGAACAAGACCCTGTGAAGCAAATGGTTGGAGAATATGTAAATGAAGCTCTACAAGCTTTCATGAGGGGGCTACCAGCTGTATCACCTACTCCTCCTCCAAACAACACCTCAACTATGGAGAATCCACAATCCGGATTAGCAAACTCAGGAAGTAGAGGCACTCCGAATGAGTCTCTTGAAACAAGACCAGGTTTGTCTAATAATTTAGATTTACAATCTTTACTACTAACCCCACAGAAACAGGCGAAGGAACAAAACGATCGTATCAAGCAAATTCCTGGAGTACCACCTGTCATCAAGGGTATTGACATTGATAGATATTCTCAACAGCCTTGGAAGCCAAGTGCAGCACCATTTCCTATTCCCAAGAAATTCAAAATGCCTGATATTCCAAAGTACGACGGGACAACCGACCCACGCGATCATGTCACCGCTTTTACTACAGGAGTAAAAGGAAAAGATTTGACTAAGCAAAAAATTGAATCAGTGCTGGTCAAGAAGTTTGGAGAGACCCTCACAAAAGGAGCACTAACATGGTATTCTCTTTTACCCGAAATATTTGTTGACTCTTTTGCTGAGCTTGCAGATTCCTTTATAAAAGCACATTCCGGTGCACAAAAAGTCAAAAAATAAAATGGAGGACATATTCAAAATAAAACAAGGAGACACAGAGTTGCTCCGTGAGTTTGTAGACACGTTTCAACGAGAAAGAATGCTGCTACCAAGAGTGCCTGACAACTGGGAAGCAATGGCATTCGCAAGTAATTAAAATGATAGAAGCTCAGAAGCTATGAGAAGGCTCAAAGAAAGCTTGAGAGAGTTCCCATCCACAATATGGAACGATGTCTATAACAGGTACATCACCAAGTTACGAATAGAAGAATATACCATTGCACAATCAAAAGCAGAGGACATGACCAATTCTAGACGCTCCGAACCAGAAAAGAGAACTGGTAAAAATAGGTACGACCCATATATGGGACCCTCGGGACGAGAAACTTGTTCCAAGTTTGAAAACACACGGTCAGATTACAAACCGTCAAATAGATATACGAGCACATCTTCATCAAGATCCCGAAAGGATCGATATGAACGAAATAAAGGTAATGCAAGAATTGGAGACTACAATTTCAATGTAAGTACTTCTGAATCAATTACAGTATTCAGAAACACGGGTGATAAAGTTCCATGGCCCAAAGAAATGATGTCAAATCCAAACAGAAGGAATCCATACTTTTGGTGTGAATTCCATAACGATCATTGACACAGAACGTCAGATTGCAGGTAATTGCAAGGTGAGGTAGAACAATTACTAAAACAAGGCTATCTAACAGAATTGTTTAGTGAAAAGGTTAAACATGCAAATATGAAGAACAGGCAAGAGCCCCCTAAGCCACCATCTCCAAAGAGAACAATGAATGTGATACACAGAGGAGAAGAAGTGAACTGTGTGATTTGTAAAAGAACAGCCAAGTTCACAATCACCCACAGGAAGTGAACTCATGAAACTTTGGAAGCAGACAACATATCATTCGACAACGCAGAAGCCAACGAATTATTGCTTCCACACAACGACGCACTGGTAATATCTCTACTTATACATGACACTAATGTGAAAAGAGTGTTGATTGATCCAGGTAGCTTGGTCAATATCATTTTGTTGAGGGTTGTGAAAGAGATTCTAATGGAGGACCGTGTAATTCCAAAAGCACGAACCTTATCTGGGTTCGATAACTCTACAGTCATAACAAAAGGAGAAATCGAGCTTAATACCTACGCAGAAGGAGTTGTCAAAGATACGAAATTCCAAGTCATTGATACTGATATGGATTACAACGTAATCATGGGAAGACCATGGATTCATGATATGGAAGCAGTACCATCTACTTTACATCAGGTAATTAAATTCCCTTCCAAATGGGGAGTTCAACAGATTCGAGGCGATCAGCAGACCTCAAGAAACATCAATTCAGTAGAACAATCCAATAAAAAAGAGGAAGCAGAAGAATCCAAAGACGAGGAAACAATTCAAATAGACACGGAAGAAAACAACAAAGAGAAGGTGAATCAAATTGCCACAGAGGTTTCATCGAAACATACAGACATGGATTCCAGATCTGATGTCATTCAAGAACCAGAAGAGAACGACCATATCAAAACAACTACTTAGGAGCTTGAGGTTATTCCACTGTTCGAGCAGGAGCCTGAGCAAAACGTTCATATAGGCACAAGGTTAAACCCCACCAAAAGAGGTAAGTTAATTGAATATTTAAAAGTTAACGCAGATTGTTTCCCTTGGTCCCATTCAAATATGACAGGTATACCCCCAGAAGTGATGACTCATAAACTAAATGAAGACCCATCCTTCGTGCCTGCCATGCAAAAGAAAAAAAGCAAGGACCTTTCAAGAACCAAGTGATCGACGAAGAGGTACAAAAACTCTTGAAAATCGGTTCAATACGTGAGGTAAAATACCCTAATTGGTTAGATAATACCGTAGTGGTACCTAAAAAGAATGGTAAATGGAGAGTATGCGTAGATTATACAGATTTGAATAAAGCATGCCCTAAAGACTCATTTCCATTACCGCACACAGATCAAATGATTGATGCCACTGCAGGTCATGAATTATTAAGCTTTCTAGATGCGTATTCTAGTTATAATCAGATAAAGATGGATCCCTCAGATGAGGAAAAAACTTTCTTTATTACAAACAGGGGGACTTATTGTTACAAAGTCATGCCTTTTGGCCTGAAAAATGCTGGAGCCACGTATCAAAGACTAGTGACCAAGATGTTCCAGGAACATCTGGGGAAAACAATGGAGGTGTACATTGATGACATGCTGGTGAAATCAACACAAGCAGAAGATCATTTCCAGCATCTTTCAATTACTTTCAAAATTCTACGCAGGTATAACATGAAATTAAATCCAGAAAAATGTGCTTTTGGCGTTGAATTAGGTAAATATTTGGGTTTCCTTGTATCAAATAGAGGTATTGAAGTAAATCCAGCTCAAATTAAAGCTATTGAAGAAATACCTGATATACTTACGAGTAAAAAATAAGTTCAAAGGTTAACAGGTAGGATTGCAGCCTTCGAAAGATTCATCTCCAGGTCTTCGGAGAAGAGTTTTAAATTCTTTTCAGTTCTAAAAAAACTGAATCAGTTCGAATGGATTGAAGAATGCCAACAGGCTCTCAAAGATCTGAAGGCCTATCTATCAAATTCCCCCCTGATGTCTAACCCAAAGGAGGGGGAGAGGCTATATGTCTTTTTTGCCGTCGCAGAAATTATCGTAAGTGCAGTATTAGTAAGAGAAGACAAAGGTAAACAATCTCCTATTTATTATGTAAGTAAATATTTATTAGATGCTGAAACTAGATATCCTCATCTGGAAAAATTAGCTTTGGCTTTAATCATGGCAGCTAGAAAGCTAAGACCGTACTTTCAGTGTCACCCAATTACTGTCGTAACTTCATATCCACTGAGAAACATTTTGCATAAACAAGAACTATCAGGAAGATTAGCTAAGTGGGCAATAGAATTAAGCGAACATGACATAATCTATCAGCCTAGGACTGCAATAAAGTCTCAGATTTTAGCTGATTTCGTTGCTGATTTTAATACTAGCATAATCCTGAAGTAGAAAAAGAGTTACAAATATTCAATGGGGCTAATCCTGGAATATGGACCCTATTTACTGACGACTCTTCTAATGTAAAAGGATCCGGTTTGGGAATTAGTTTGATATCACCTACGGGTGAAAAGATAAGATAGGCTATTAAATGTTATCCCATAACTAACAATGAAGCAGCCTACGAAGTTGTCATTACAGGACTTGAACTAGCACGAGAACTCTCAATCGAGCAGATCGTGATTAAAATTGACTCTCAACTAGTGGTAAACCAGATGCAGGGGACTTATACTGCTAGAGAGGCTTGAATGCAACAAAATATGGAAAAGGCACGAGACCTAGTAAGACAATTCCAGTCATGGAAGGTTATGCAAATACCCAGGGAGGAAAATGCAGAAGCGGATGCATTGGCTAACCTCGCAGCAGTTACCGACGTAACAAATAAGGATAATGCTATTGTGATACACTTATTTCATTTAGCAATCGACCAGGACAAAAATGAGGTAACATTTAATAATTTAACCTGGGATTGGAGAAACGAAATTGCAAATTTTTTGCAGAATGGTACCGTACCTGAAGATAAAAAAGAAGCTTAAGCACTTCGCCGGAAAGCTGCACGATACTGCCTAGTTTGTGATACTTTACACCGCAAAATGTTTGGAGGTCCCCTAGCAAGGTGACTTGGACCCAATCAAATAGAGTACGTAATGAAAGAAGTACACGAAGGACACTATGGAAACCACGCAGGAGCAAATCCTTAGTTAAAACCCTGATCAGAGTAGGGTACTATTGGCCTAAAATGGAAGAAGATGCTGAGAATTTTGTAGCTAAGTGCGACAAATGCCAACGATATGCTAACAATATGCATCGACCATCAGAATTACTCCACCCAGTTGTGTCTCCGTGGCCATCCATGAAATGGGGAATGGATAAAGTGGGATCTCTTCCCCCAGCTAAAGGAAAGGTACGATTCTTACTCGTATTAACAGATTATTTCTCAAAATGGGTGGAGGCAGACACTTTTAAACAGGTGCGAGAAAAAGAAGTGAAAAACTTTATATGGCGACACATAATATGCCGTTTTGGTATACCAAAGAAGATCGTATGTTACAATGGCCCACAATTCATAGGCTCACAAATCATAGAATTCTTCCAAAGATGGAAAATCAAACGAATAAATTCATCAGCATATCACCCCGTGGCTAATGGGCAAGTTGAGTCAACGAACAAAATCATTGTCAACAATTTAAAGAAACGGTTGGAAAATCCAAGGGAAATTGGCCTGACGAGTTACCGGCAGTATTATGGGCGTACATAACTACTGCAAAAAAAGCCACGGGAGAAACTCCATTCGCGCTTGTTTATGGTTCAGAAGCTTTAATAACGGTGGAAATTGGCGAACTAAGCACGAGATTCACAACAACAACGGAAGAAACAAACAACGAAGAGTTGAAAACAAATCTGGATTTACTCGAGCAAAGGAGAGAAACTGTATTAATACGTATGGCAACTCAAAAACAAATTATAGAGCGATATTACAACAGAAAATCTCAACTCAGATACTTCAAATTTGCGGACTTCGTTCTTAAAAAAGTCTCCCAATCAACAAAGGAAGCTGGTGCAGGAAAGCTAAATCCAAATTGGGAAGAACCTTACAAAGTCTGTGGCATTGCTGGAAAAGGCACTTATGAGCTGGAGACTATGGATGGAAGAATTTTACCAACGAGTTGGAATGCTGTTCATTTGAAGAAGTATTACTTATAAGGAAAAGGAATACCCCCGGTCAGGTATCATTATGTTTGATTTCAGTTTTGTATAGTTAAAATTATACTAACCATTTTAGATGATAGGCAAAAATCTAACCCATCACCACATGATGATATTAGACCTGCATATACACGAGGATGTAACTGAATTCCCGGTCTAGGGTTACAACTTTCTGATGGACGTTTTAAGGGTTAAGCAGTCATCATCTAAACTATATACCTTCGGGTCCTGTACGTTTTTCCTTTTCAGAAAAAGGACCAAAAGGAAGGAATAGTCAAGTGCTCGAGATTTCATTCTTCAAAGCTCAAACACTTGAGGGACTATACAGCATGGAAGGCAAAGAAGAAGCAAAGAAGACTATAAAAAAAAGTCAAAGCTCAAGCCTGAAGATCCATTTTTCCAACAAGTCAAGCGTTATAAGCAAAATCAAAGATCCAAAGACAAAACCACAAAACCTGATTTAGAAACCTTAAAAAAATAACATATTCGTAAATATAAACGAATATTTAGGTTAAAGGCAAAATGTTAGTTATGGGTAAAAATGCATACCCTTGTACTTATTCAAAAACTGTTGTAAACAAAAACAGTTACGCATAAAAAAGCATTACCATTGTATTTATTCAAAAAAAAAAACTATTGTAAATGAAAACAGTTACGGGTACAAATTCATACCGTTATATTTATTCGAAAATTATTGTAAATGAAAACAGTTATGGGTGAAAAGTCGTACCCTCGTATTTATACCAAATATGTTGTAAGAAAAAAGTTGCAAAAGAGTTATAGATGATACTCAAACACATGTAAAATGTTACGAAATTCAAAATAATACAAAGACTTTCTTCAAAACATTGTTCAGTAAAACATGTGAAATTCCTATCTCTCTTTTGTACATTTACACCATTATGAAGTTGAGACGTCTTCTTCATTAAGTGTCGATCGAAAAAGGGTCCTCTTTTATAAATCGTGCCTATTACAAAAAAGGTATGATAAATCAAAGCATTTTTCAATGCAAAGTCAAAAACTAAGGGGTAAAACAAAAACCCAAAAGAAAAGCATGCAAAGATTTAAGAGCATAACAAAAACTCGAGAAATCGAAAGTCATGCTAATATTAATATTAATATTACGGCAAAAAACTAAGTATTAACTTAGTCTTAAGCCGGATTTGTTTATACAAAGGTTTCCCTTAAGTTGTCAGTTAGGGACTTACAAGAACCAAACTTTACCCCCAATGGTACCGGGGGTAACCACCAATTGTTCCAAAAAAAAGAAGCCAAGGTTTCATAAACTCTTTCACTAGACGGGGGGATTATCTTCGTCGGCAGGAGGAGCGGCTTGAGATGGCGAGGCTTGTACAACATCTTCATCAGGGACCTCAGCTTCAGGTGATGAGAACTTCTGACTCTGCAGAGACTTTTCAATCGTCTCTTTGGTCTTAGCAATTTCAGCTTCCACGTCAAAATTCTGTTGGCCCATTTCTGTCAATGTGTCAAGTCAGGTATTCAGATAAGCCCAACTAACATCAACAACTGCTTTATCCTCAAGAGCCTCGTAGTCTTTCTCCCATTGTTTAGCCTCGGCTCTTAGCTCATCCCTCTTAGCCACGACAACATCATGAGAAGCCTGCAAAGGAGCAATGGATCTTTCCAGAAATTGGACCTTTTTAGAATATTTACGAAGGTCCTCTTGGGTTTGGGTAAGCGATTGCACGAGTTCACCAGAGTAAGCCTCCTTTTGATCCAGCAAAGCCTTCAGGCTCGTTATCCCTTCAGTAGCATGGGAAATCTGCTCCGCAAAGGAAGACTCCAAGATGCTTTATCCTTACCTGCCTGGTTTGTTGATGCCTTCTCTATGGCCAGTTCTGCTGCAATAACTCTGATCCGCTGATCCAATGTACACTTATCCTCCTTCATTGCCTCCATATCAAGTTGTAGTCTCTCGAACTGCTCCTTCCAATTGTCAGCCTCAGTATGGTAGTCATTTGCTAAATGCTCCATTTGAACAACTCTTTTCATCACTTATGTGCCAATAAGATTGATCTGCATAAAGGAGTAAGTTAGATACGGTAAAAAATATGAAAAGAAAGAGGGATGGTTTA
Organism: Nicotiana undulata; assembly: GCA_005239495.1. Lineage (NCBI taxonomy): Eukaryota > Viridiplantae > Streptophyta > Magnoliopsida > Solanales > Solanaceae > Nicotiana > Nicotiana undulata. The sequence goes on from ML266438.1 coordinate 104,655, forward strand.
CAATATACCTTCAGGGACAAGTGCACAATCTCGTTCATCCAAGTTAAGGAGTTGTGACTTTCCAACTTAGACTTCTCGATTGGGCCTATCAGGGGCTTTAGCCATACATCAGCCTGGCCTGATTTCTTCAAGAGGCTGCCTCCCGCAGGAACCACTCCCATTACTTGCTTCATCACCCCCTTACTAGAAGACCCTACTTCGGCAATAGAAGGAACGGAAGCAGGGGCGTATGAAGGAGCCACAGGGGAAGTAGGCAGAGGAGTAGAAATAGCAATGGGAGCAGAAATAGCAATGCGAGCAGTAAATGAAAGTTCCGCAAGAGCAGACAGAGGGAAAATAACAAGAGGTGTTTCATTAGAAACTGTACCAAAACCCTGCTGGAACAGTTGATCAATTGACTCATGAACAGGAGAGAGAGTTGCATCTTCAGGAGCGGAAAGTTCTAATTCAGGTACGGGGGGATCAACAGTGGGGACAAATTCATCGTCATATATTACCCTCCTCCTTCTCGACCTATGGATCAACGAATCTTCCTCCTGCTCTTCTTCATCCTCCAAGGTCTGAGACACACTTGCCTTCCTTTTCGATGAAGAGGAGCCAACAATGATTTCCTGCGCTTGAGCCAGGGAAAGTTTTGAAATGGACACAACAATAGCAGAGCAGGAAACCCTAACAAATAAAAGGGATCAGATAAGCTCAAAAAGGGAAAGGAGAGAAGTAAAAAAAAAAACCCACTTACCATGGGTTTTCACCTTCCAACCAAACCTCGAAGAGAGGCATTCCAAGAATGTTCTTCTAAAGGAGCGATTAACAAAAGTTTTTCTACCCAATCACGAAAACCGAAGACATTCTCGACGGTTCCCATGGTTGCTACAAAAGGAAAAGAAATAGTCACGGTACTGATAATTTATCAAAAACAAAGAAGGAAAGTGAGAAAAACGGTACTCACGTGCAAAGTTCCACTTCTTAGGGAAGGGAAGATTTTCTTCACCATCTAAACCTGCTGTAGGGATAGCAATGTACCGAACATACCACCCTCTATCCCTTCCATCATCTGGTATAACTAAAACTCTTTTACTCCTAGTCGCGAGAGTAAAAAACCCTTGGCGGAATAACATCGGGGAATAGAGGTGAATAAGATGATGGAAAGTGAAAGGGACAGAAGCTAAGTTGGCCAAGTACCTAAGGCATACAACTGCCCCCAAACAAGAGGCCCGACCTGTCCCAAGCAAACATTGAAGAATCGACATAATTCAATGATAACAGAGTCGATGGGAGGCTTGAATCCTAATGTGAAGGGATAAGTATATACAATAGAATAACCAATTTTATAAGAGGTTATTCTTTCATTATCATCAGGGAATACAACTAGAAAATCAGACTTCCAATAGCAATCTCTACGTACGAGTGACACTAAACCCTCTGTTATTTGGGTAGGATAAAGGTCAGCACTATCATGTGATGACATGGAAGAAAGCTGTGTACTAATATCCTCATTATCCTTTACAAAAGAAAACTCGACTGGGACAATCTCATTTACTCTGGTTCACAAAGTGGTTCATTGTGTTCCCTACTATTTGATAAAGATCTAGAAGCCCTAGCTCTCGAAGAAGACGAAGGAATATTAGACCTAGAAGATGGCGGAGGAGTAGTATGAGAAGAAGAAGAACCCCTGGAAGGTGTAGAACTTACACTCCTAAGTATACCACCCATCCTACTCCTAACAGGAGCAAAAGAAGGATCCAATTCGTCTACAATAATGACCTTTTTAGGTTGCTGGCTTGAAGAAGACATGTTTACAGGAATGAAGAATTTACAAATAATGAGAGAAAGTTATATGTTTTTTCGTGAAAGCAAAGGAAAGAAAAGGAGTATTTATACTCAGAGGCAACCGTCAAAAAATGAAAAAAACAGTGATGTGAAAGTCATAATTGAAGTTGTCACTTCGTGACTGATGCAGCCGCAAAAAGCCCTAAAAGGCGCTGAACAATCGAAGAACTAATCAGAGAATTTCACGTGGCACAAACATTAAATGGAAGTGACAAACGATGCATACATTCAGAGACGCATGCAATGGTACGAGTGAAGCTGCGGCAAAATATTCCCGCCATAAATGAGTATCCACTTACCAAATATTTAATTGATAAATAAATGGTAAGTGGCAGGACTATCTGTATTGGTAAAAATTGGCTTCACACGTGTACTAATTCTGATGATTGGGCAAACAATGTGGAGCAATAAAAACATGACAACTGGATGGGACTTTACAAAAAGGTACGACACAAAGAGGAACGGAACAACATACCCACGAAGCAATTAGATACGAGAACCTTCATGTAATTGAGGAGATGAAGAGACACGGCTGTGAGCACGTAATTTTTTCACCCACCCTATACTCCTACAAAATTCAATAAAATAAATTGATTTTATAAATTTTGTTGAATTTTAGCATATTTGTGAATCGTTTTGCATTACATATTCATAAATCGCCTTTTTAAAATTATTAAGTTGCATAATTAGGTGAATCATCATTATCGAGGAATTAAAATTTATTATTTATAATTAATTGAATTAAATAACAAATGAATGTCGATTATTGGGTGTAATGTAGTTTTAATAAGCTAATTGCTTAGTTGAATAATTTTTCTAACAAATTGTGAAATTAATTCTTTGGTATTGCTTCAAATCAATTCACTGATCAATCTATAAAAAAGAGTCAAAATTTTAGTTGTTACATTTTTAGTTTTAATTAGAGATGGTATTAATTACATTAAGTGATGTTAATTAAGCTTAAGAGATTAAAAATCGGACCTGGGCTATGCCCAGGCCCAAAAACGAGTCTCTACACTACCCAAACGACCCATCCCAATTACCCCATAACCCGACCGGCCCCCCAGTAACCAAAACGACCCCGTTTAACTCACCCTCCATCCCAGCCGTTGGATCCCTTCGATCCAACAGTCCTAAACTAACCACTCATTAAGTATATAACTGTTCTAAATACCCCCCACCCCCTCAAAGACTAAGTCCTACACCCCCTTTTGACTGTCTCTCTCTTCTCTCTTCAGCCCCTTCAGAGACCAACCAACCTCCACCTTAGCCCCACCGTCCCCCCGCCCTAACTCCGCCGGCCAAAAATCGCCTCCGGCGGCGGAGCTTCTCCAATCAACCCCAAATTTTGACCAGACAATCCCCACAACCTCCCCAACCACCTCCCACTATCAATTTCACCAAAAACCCATTCAATCTCACTCAATTCCAAATCTGAAAAACCCAAAACCCTAACCTTCTTCTACAAGACGACTCGAAGACTCTTAATGGCTCTAACCTACACGGATCGATAAATCTCAATGAGGGCTATTGATTTCTGTGGGTTTGAGTCATTTTCAAACCCCGTCGGATTCCGGCCAAGGTTCGGCAACCTTCGATTTTTCCGGCCAAGCACCCTACTGGTACCCCCTTCCCCTTTCCTTTATAGTTTTAATTTAAAATCAAGATTTCGCCTTTGTCCCTAGGGTTGTTGTTCTAAGTTTTAGATGTCTTCTTCTTCTTCCTTTACTATCTTACCTTTACCCATTTATGCATGTTCTTCTTAGTTAATCCCAAAACCCTGAATATATCTCGTGTTTGATTTGTTTAGTAGCTAGCCTAGGGTTTTATCACTATTTCATATGTGTGCTGGTTTCTTCTTCCCTCTGATCAGTTTGGTTAATTTGATTCTGTTCAAGCATATGTGATTGGACCATATTTAGTTAGTCGAATAAGTTGATTGGTTTAAGCTTTAAATATGTCCATGGCAGTCATGTCTTTGTTCTTGGTCAGATTCCTTGTGAATATCACGATTGATTAACTGGTTTCTTATGAGTTTGTTTGGCTATTAATTCGTTTGATTGATTAGTTTGGATTGATATGCATATAGGATGCCTAGAATTCTTTTGATAGTTAGTTTTCCCTAATCTACTATTTTATTAATAAAAAACTTTGATCCTAATAGGTTAATTACTCCTAATCTTGAATCATTGATTAGTTGAAAGTTAGTCTCTAGTTTAAAGTTAGGATACCCTATTTTGCTATAGCCTCGATTGTTCACAGTGATTAGTTGCCTAATAGTTTGTCTGAATAATTAAGCAGATATCTGAACCATTGAAGGTCATAAATCAGTCAAGTTAACTAAGTTCCTAGATTGCTTAAGTTGATAGTTAATTGAGTCTTTGATTTTAGCTAGTTAAGTCTAATTGAACTGTAATGAGACAATTAACCTAGTTCTAAAGGATTAGACTAATTAATAAGTTAAACCAGGGTTAACACCCAAAGATGAAGTTAACCTGATCATAGTTAAGTGATAAGCTAACTAAGGATAATTAACTAGAGTTAAATGATAACCCAAGCAAGTTACCCTGGTTACCTAATGGTAAATACAGGGGCTTCAAGGGGTACATTAGGAAATATATATTAGGAAATCAGAATTTTAAGGGCAGAAATGTCTTTTAATGGGTAAGAAAATTCTAGAATAGGGGCAGCTGTCCCAAAGATAAGGTTGACAGCTGCCTTATGTACTATTTTGTACTATTTTTCAGCTTTTGGATAGAGAATATTCCAAAGAATATCCCATTCCCAAATATCTATAAATAGACCGTCTCCCCTTAGTCTAAAAAGTTCCTGGACACTCTGAGAATACTCTCTTGGCTGCTAAAACATTCTGAAAACCATAAAAGATCAGAATCATTCAGAAATAAGAAAACAAAAAAAATCTGTTTACTCTTTCAAGAACTCTTCAAGGTTTTAGGGGTGGAATTTTCTCATTTCTGGGCGCTATCTGAGCTCTCAGTTCTGGTTTTGGGTTCTTGAAAAAGTTTTTCTGGGGCTATTATCTGTGGAGCTGGTTGCTGCTGCTGAATTCTCTTCTCTTTTGCTGATTGTGGGTTATACTTGACCTTTATTTGGTCAAAGCCTTCTTGCTGTTTTCTTTCTCTTTAAAGGTATGTAATGTTGAACTTTTAGATTAATTAATGATGCTGAAATTGTTGACTCGTGTTTTGTTAATTTTAAGCTTATATGAGTCTAAATTTTCTTCTCCTTGATTCTTGGTCTATAAATTTGAAGTAGGATTTGTTGAGGTGACATTGATGGATCTGAGTATGCATTGTGTATGAAGCACTTGAATCTTTGAGAATCAGCCTGTTTGTCTTTTTGGTTGATTGTAATGCTATTGATCCTAGTTTTGTGATGGTCCATTAATAGAATGACTTGCACTGGGATGTTGAACCTGGCCTTTTCTATGGTCAGGTTCTTTCCATAAAAGTGCAGAAAAAATGCTTTTCAATTGAGTCTCTTTGGCCAATAAAGAGTTGCAACAAGCAAGTCTCTAGGTAGGTTAGAATATTGGCACTAGGGTAGATGAATCTGACTTTTAATAGTCAAATTCACCCCTTTTATGGTGCATAAACAGTAGCTTAGGGTGCTGGAAATCACCCTTTAAAGGGTATAAAGCATGTGATTGAATAAGACATAGAGTTGAGGTGTCAGAACTCTTGAATAGTCTGATTCATCCTCTAAGATGCCTAAGAAATCAAAATCATAATACAAGTGTGAATCAAATGTTACAAAAAAAATGACTGTTAGGGAAGTGAATCTGACCCTTCTCATGGTTAGATTCATCCTATAACAATGTATAAATGGTTACAAAATAGGCGGATTGTTATTACAAAAGGTATTAAGACAGGAATCTAGGCCCATAAATGGTCAGGTTCATATCTTAAGAAATGCCTAAGAATGGTGAAGTTACTACATGAATTAAGGCCATAACTTGTTAAATGATTAAAGGTCTGATGGGTTTGCATCCTTGGAGTTGAACCCGACCTCTTTTATGGTCGAGATTCATTCCAAGAGAAATGCGTAAAATAGGTTCTGTCCTCTAAAATTGCAAATTATAGCATGGTTAGGATCAAATCTGACCCAATAATGGTCATGTTTTGTCTAAAAACATGCCTGGAATGTATTTTTTAAATCAGCTGTCTTATGATCAAGAAATACAGAATCCAAACCCCCCTGAAGGCTAGCTTGCACAGGAGAAGCAACTGATGTTTTATGTTGTACTGTTATTTCTTTTTCTGTTTCTCTTAGGAGATTGTATTTCATAGAAAATAGCCATGTAATAGTGTAATTGTTTCTGCGGACTTTACGGTTTGTAAATAAGGACTGGACATTCTCAATTAGTATTCAGCGTTATTTCCCTTCTTTCTTACTAATATGAATTTTTTTCAAACTGGTCTAATCTGCTAAAATGGCCTAATACAGTTTTCTTTTTTTCCTCGAAATCCATTGTGATCTATTTAAAAATTGTTTAATTCACTTTCTGCTGGAATTTCAAAATGTATAAACATGGATTTGTTGCTCGAAAGCGTTTCCACCAAACCTGAAAAAATACTCGTTAGGTAATAACATGAATTTCCCCTGTAACACCCAATACATGAATTATGAAAATAAGCAGCATGTGTTTATGCTATCTGCAACAAATAAAATCGTTTAGTCCAATATTCTAACCTAGCTGAATGTCCCTAGAAAATTCGTGAATACGAGATTGATGTTTAGAACTTGTAAATCAGTAACCTTGTTTCGAATTCTTCTGCATACCTGTTGTCATTAGCATGCTTTAAACCTAGATTATATAGCTGCACATCTTTCACAAATAGCCAGGATTAGGATTGATGAAGGGGTTTAAAATAACTATTGGGCTACAAATATGGCCATAGCCCCAAACATGCTACCCTTTAGGCTAATGAATATCATTTTAGGCAACCCTTTAGGTAGAACGATACCTTTAGTTTGAAATTTGATAAAAATCGAATATTACCTCAAACTTATCTTAAACCACACTCGGGAGTGGAAACTCATGCCCCCGACCCTTAACTCCAAACAACTAATAAAATGTACATGGCAACCACGGGTGCATTTCATGTGACGTGTTTGCCATGCGCTCAAAAACAACAAGTGCACGCCATCGTGACTTGTTTAAGATAAATCCATAAACGTCCTAATCGACCTTAAAACCAAAGCGCTCTTTCAAAAAATAGAAAACATAAAAAATGATCGAATATCGCCTCCAATAGGCATTACAAACCGTCAAGATAAAAATCTTGACTACATAACCTACACTCGGGTGCGACAACTCATGTCCCCGACTTCAACTTAAAACTATATAAAAATCACGTGTCGCGATTACGGGTGCATTTTATGTGGCGTAATTGTAATACATTCAAAAGCATAACAAGTGCACGTTCTCGTGACTTGTTTACAAGATAAATCCATACTTATCAAAAGCGGCTAAATTCAAAGGGTTTGAATCTGCAATAGGCAAAAATGCGTAAAACTAATCAGATAATTTAGGCCAAATGATAATAGTTAAGCGACCGTTCTAGAACCACAGAACTCGGGAATGCCTAACACCTTCTCCCGGGTTAACAGAATTCCTTACTCGGATTTCTGGTCGCAGACAAATTAAAACAGAGTCAAATTCCTCAGTTTGGGATTTTCAAAACAAAACGGTGTCCCAGAGCATCGTAAAAAATTCGGGTGGCGACTCTGAAAACTAATAATAAATCCCAAAATCGAATAATGTCACTTTAATTGGAAAAACTCTCTTATTACCCTTCATTAATCAGGGGTAGTGAAAAAGGAGGTGTGACAACGGCCAGAATGAATAAGGGCAAAATAAAGTGCAGATTCAAAGATCTTCAATCAATGAGCCAAACGTTACACAATCTTCACGCAACAGTTACAATTAACCACTATAATGTTACATTAATGACATTATTAGTCATTAATTCTCAATTATTAAGAAGAGTACGCGTTATATTAAGAAATTCCCTATAAAAGGGAGTAAAATATAACTTGTATTCGAGGTTGATTTCAAAGAAGTCTTGGATACTGTTGAATTGTCATCAGGTAACACATAATTTTTGCCTCGTTAAAAACCTTGCCAGAAAAACCCATTTGGGATAAAAACCGATCTAAGGAAAAAATGAGTGCAACGCGTAGTTTAAAACATGAGGTCTCGATGCCTTTGGTCGGACTTATGCAATGAGTTAGTTTTGAATATATATACAAACTAAAGAAAAAAGAATGTCATACCTTAACAATAGTATCGCTTGAGAAGTGATATGCTCCAGTTATTCGGCAGTGGTTCGCCGCCCATCGTTCCGAGTTTATAAGATCCTTTCCCGACTATATCGAGGATTTGGTAGGGTCCTTCCCAATTAGGGCCGAGATTCTCTTCATTAGGATCTCGAGTGTTGATGGTGACTTTTCTTAGGACTAAGTCCCCGATTCTTAAGTGGCGAAGGTTGGTTCTCCTATTGTAGTACCTTTCGATTTGTTGATTTTGTGCAGCCATTCGAACAAGTGCAGCTTCTCATTTTTCATCTAACAACTCAAGGCTGGTATTCATGTCCTCGCGGTTCGATTCCTCCGTTACATGGATTTGCTCTTGTACAGGACTTCGGCGTTGTCCGATATGCCCATAGGACCTCGGGTAATATTTCCCTCCATTTCCTTTAGCATTCTTCAACCTTTTCTTCAAGTTTTGGATGATAGTCTTGTTCATTGATTCGGCCTGTCCATTCCCACTAGCGTGATACGGTGTTGATAATATCCTCTTTACTTAATGATCCTCGAGGAATTTCGTTACCATGCTGCCGATGAACTATTTGCCATTGTCATATATTATTTATGCGGGTATGCCAAATCGACATGCGATGTGATCCCATATGAAATGTATCACTTGTTTCTCCCTAACTTTTTCGAAGTCCTGTGCTTCAACCCATTTAGAGAAATATTCAGTCATAAACAAAATGAACTTATCTTTACCTGGGGTAGATGGCAAAGGGCCGACGATGTACATTCCCCATTTCATGAATGGCCATGGGGATAGGACCGAGTGAAGTTGTTCTCCGAGCTGGTGGATCATCGGTGAAAACCTTTGACATTTTTCGCATCTTCGAACAAACTCCTTAGAGTCTTTTTCCATGCTATCCAATAATATCTTGCTCTAATGACCTTGCGAACTAGTGACTCGGCGCCGGAATGGTTCCCATAAGTGCCTTCATAGATTTCTCATAGGACATAGTTAGTATCCCCCGGTCCTAAGAATAATGTCAATGGTTTATTATAGGTCCTTCTATATAATGTTCCGTCCTCATTTAATGTGAAACGAGTGGCTTTAGTTCGTATGGCCCTCGATTATTTGGGGTCCGATGAGAGCTTTTCGTTCTTCAAGTACTCGATGTATTTATTTCTCCAGTCCCAGGTTAAGCTTGTAGAATTTATTTCGGCATGCCCTTCCTCGATCACAGATCTCGAGAGTTGGACGATAGTCCCCGAGCTGATCTCATCATCCTCGACTGGGACCCTAAATTTGCAAGTGCATCGGCCTTAGTGTTTTTTTCTCGAGGTATATGTTGTAGAGTCTATTCTTTAAAACGGCGCAAGGTTACCTGCAATTTGTCTAAGTACCTTTGCATCCTATCCTCTCGGATTTCGAAGGTTCCGTTTACCTGGTTCACTACCAGTAGAGAGTCGCACGTAGCTTCAACGACTTCTGCTCCCAAGATTTTAGCTAGCTCAAGACATGCAATTATGGCCTCATACTCGGCCTCGTTGTTAGTCAATTTAGAAGTTTTAATGGATTGTCTAATAATGCTACCCGTGGGAGGCTTCAAAACAATGCTGAGCCCGAACCCTTTCACATTCAAGGCACCGTCTGTGAAGAGGGTCCATATCGCCGATGATGTACCTAAGTTTAGTAAAAGTTCCTTTTTCCACTTCAGGTACGAGCGTTGGCGTGAAATAAACCACGAAGTCCGCCAAATTTTGAGACTTGATGGCCGTTCCGGGTTGATACCGTACCCGCTGAGTTCGATGACCCATTTGGCCAGTCAGCCTGATAATTTAAGCTTGTGCAAAACGTTACGGAGTGGGTAAGTGATTATTACGCATATGAGGTGACATTGGAAATATGGCTTTAACTTTCTAGAGGCGCTTATTAGTGCAAGTGCCAATTTCTCTTAGTGTGGATACCTAGTTTCACTATCTCCTAAGGTTCGACTTACGTAATAAATAGGAAACTCCGTACCTTGCTTATCTCGAACTAGGACACCACTTACCGCAATTTCGGATACTGCCAAGTATAAGTAAAGTTTCTCATTTGCCTTCGGAGTGTGAAGCCGAGGTGGGCTTGATAAGTATCGCTTCAATTCTTCCAATGCATGTTGGAATTTCGGGGTCCATGCGAAATCATTTTTCTTCTTGAGTACGGAGAAAAACCTGTGGCTCCGATCCGATGACCTCGAGATGAATCGACCCAAGACAGCTATCCGTCTTGTTAGCCTTTATATGGCTTTTACACTATCTACTATGGTGATATCCTCGATGGTCTTGATCTTATCGAGGTTGATTTCGATTCCCCGATTTGATATCATGAAGCCGAGGAATTTTCCTGAACCGACCCCGAAAGCACATTTCTCGGGGTTGAGCTTCATGTTGTACTTCCTTAATATTTCGAATGTTTCCTGCAAATGAGCCAAATGGTCCTCTATGCGCAGGGACTTAACTAGCATGTCGTTAATGTAAACTTCTATTGATTTACCTATTTGGTCTTCGAACATTTTGTTAACTAGGCGTTGATATGTAGCTCCTGCATTTTTTAGCCCAAAGGGCATTACATTATAGCAATAGGTTCCAACTTAGTGATAAAATAAGTCTTTTCTTGGTTTTTTGGGTCCATTTGGATTTGATTGTACCCAGAATAGGCGTCGAGAAAGGTGAGGATCTTGTGGCCGGTCGTGGCATCGATCATGCGATTGATGTTGGGCAATGGAAAAGAATCTTTCGGGCATGCCTTGTTCAAGTCCTTACAATCTACCCGCATTCTAAGTTTGTTCCTCTTCTTGGGGACTACGACTATATTAGCTATCCATTCGGGGTATATTACCTCCCGAATGGATCCTATTTTGAGACGTTTAGTTACCTCGTCCTTTATGAATGCATGCTTTACCTCGGACTGGGGCCTTCTCTTTTTCTTCACCGGTCTGAACTTGGGATCCAGGCTCAGTCAATGTGTTGTTATATCTGGTGAGATTCATGTCACGTCTAAGTGGGACCATGCAAAACAGTCCATGTTATCACTAAGAAATTGAATGAGTTTTTTCCCGAGTTCGGAGGTTAACCCTGTTCCCAGGTATACCTTTCGTTCGGGAAGATACTCGATCAGTATCACCTGTTCCAGCTCTTCGACCATTGATTTGGTGGAATTTGAATCTTTGGGAATAACAAAGGTCCAAGGAGTTAGAAAATCCTCCTCTTCTTCTTCATCTACTACCTGTTTCTCCGATTCGGTCGAGGTTGGGGCAGGTGATTTCTATTTGGCCGCCTTCTTATCTTTGGTGCTTGATTTTTCTGAAGTCGATGGTATCGAGACCGGTGTTACCTCGTCGACCACAAACATTTCCTTTGCAGCATGTTGTTCCCCATATATCATTTTTACACCATCCGTCGTCGGGAACATCATCATTTGGTGGAGGGTCGACGGTGCTGCCCTCATGTTGTGGAATTCAGTTTCTTGGATGGTTCTGGACACATTAACCGGTAGGATTATCTCCCCCTTCGTTGTTTCACTGGCCATGCTGAAGTCGTTTAGGACTCGAGATGCAGGTACAATTTGGTCCTGCAAGCCGAGCTGCTCCACGACCCTCGATCTGATGATGTTTGTCGAGCTACCTGGATCTACTAGAACACGTTTAACTTGAATTTTATTCAACAAGATAGATATTGCCAGAGCGTCATTGTGTGGCTAAGAAATGCCTTATTTTTCTTCATCATTGAATGATAAAGTACCCTCGGGCACATAGTCTCGACTCCATTTTTCTCTGGTGATAGACACCTTAGTGTGTTTGAATATAGGTCCTTGTGGAACATCGACCCCACCGAAGATCATATGAATGACATGTTGAGGTTCTTCTTATTCATTCTTTCTATTGGTGTCTCTTTCCCTGAAGTGATTCTTAGCTCGACTGCTGAGGAACTCTCGAAGATGGCCTTCGCTAAATAGTCGAGCTACCTCCCCCCTCAGTTTCCTGCAATCTTCGGTCCTATGATTGTGTGTGCCGTGTTAATTACACACTAAATTGGGTTCCTTTGAGAAGGATCGGTCTGTATAGGTCTGGGCCACCTCGTATTTTTGATCCTTCTGATAGACGATACAGTGCCCGATGCATCAACACTGAAATTGTACTCCAACAGCCGTGGTGCTTCAGTGGGATCTGCATACTTGTCGAATCCAGTTTTACTCATAAGTCCCCGAGAATTTTGTCCTCGATCGCTTCTTCGATCGTTACGGGCAGAGTTGTGTCCCGGGCCGCTATTCCTTCGATCTGTAATATATGGCTGGTACCGATCTTGATTCCGCCTTGGATCTCAATCGACATCCCTCTGGTTTTTAACTATCATCCGATTTGGGTGTACTGAACCGGAAAGGGCTCCCAACTAATCGTCTTCGACCTTGATCTTTGATTGGTCTCGGTTGTGAACATCCAAGTTACAGCTGGATACTCGATCGAATTTTGTTTCAACTGACGTGATGCTATCGAACTCCGTTCATTCAACCCTTGGTTGAAAGCTTGAATGGCCCAATCATCTGTGTCTGGTGGAAACTCCATGCGTTCCATTTGGAATCGAGACACAAACCCCCTTAGCATATTTTTATCCCTCTGTCTCAGTTTGAAGAGGTCTGATTTCCTCGTTGCAACCTTTATGGCCTCGGCGTGCGCTTTTACGAACGAATCCGCCAACATGGCAAATGAATCGATGGAATTCGGCGGCAAGTTGTGATACCAAATCATTTCTCCCTTCAACAGGGTCTCTCCGAATCTTTTCAGAAACACACTCGATTTCATCATCCTCCAAATCATTACCCTTAATGGCGCATGTGTAAGAGGTAACATGCTCATTGGGGTCAGTGGTCCCGTTATATTTGAGTATGTCAGGCATACGTAACTCCTTTTGAATGGGCTTCGGAGCAGCACTCGGGGGGAACAGTTTTTGCAAAAACTTCTTCGAATCCATTCCTTTTAAGATCGGTGGTTCCCCCGGTATCTGGTGAACTCGGGAGTTGTAAGTCTCCACTTTTTTATCATTAGCCTCGATTTTCTTCTCTCCTGATTCAATTCTCTTGGTGAGCTCCTCGAGCATCTTCATTATAGCAGGATCGGTTGCCTATGTGTTATCACCCGATCTTTCTGGCACTAGCTCGGTACGGCGAGTAACCTCTTGCTCGACCCTATTTGGAGCTCTGTGCTAATTTTGTAACTGAGCAATGGCGGTTTGTTGAGCTTGAAGCATTTCGAGTATTACTTGGAAACTGACTCCTTCGTGACCTCTGCCCTGTGTACCTCGACCATCAGTTCGACCTTCTCTACGTACACTTCCCCCGGGATCCGCGCCTAAATCCACATTCAGAGCAACGTGCGAACTGACGTCGACCGGGTTGATGGGTGGTGATCCTCCGAGATCAGCCTCTGGCACCTCGATTCATGGAGCAATAACATTCTCTTTTTCCCCGTGAAGTCCGAGGCCATTGTCACCGTGTGTAAACGTGTTTTGTGAGTTTGACATGATTCAACTTGTAAATAAAAATTCTTGACAATAACGAGTGTAAAATAGTGTGTTTCACCAGAATTAGTACGGTACAATCACTATTATCATTAGCCCCACGGTGGGCGCCAAACTGTTTACCTCGAAATTCGAGTAGCAATTAAACTTGTATTGTGGATTTAAGGATACATGATTTGATTAAATACCAATTGATAAATGACGAATTGAATAAATGAATTGAGCGACAAAATAAATCAAACCAGTGTTGTAGCAATATATCGACCTCGATTCAGGATAGCCTCAAGATCAAGTAGTAAGAACAGTAAGATTAGTAGTGAGTAATAAGTAAACAGAGAGCAGTGTGTATATTAATTTTAGTGAATGTATCGTCATTACAAATGAATAGGGTCCCTCTTTATATAGTAGAGGAAATCTGAATAAGGTACAACTCTAATAATGGAAATAAATCCCATGATTGATGTCAATAACTAATCTTTTATACGTCAATACCACACAAGGGGGGGGGGTGATTTGTGTGGTGTCCGATTTTCGCGTGCACTTGTTATAGAAGGACCATGTTCTTCTATGTGTTCCAACTCCTACTGTTTGCGGAATAATAAATACAGAAATTAAAGAACACAGAGATTTTTACGTGGAAAACACCTGGCTCAAAAGGTGAAAAAACCATGTCCTCACTTTGCTTTAACTTGCTCCGTGTAGTTCTTCCTCTTGGAAGAGAAATATTAGAAGTCTCAAAAGGAGCAGCTTTTCTTTTCTTGTTGGCTCTTGCTGTCCCAGAGGTTGTAGATTTAGGAGTTCTTTTCTTCTTAGGTTTGTAACTATCACCTATCCTTTTCAAGAGATCATCCAGGGTTTCCTCAGTAGATGAACCAAGTTCATCTGCTTGCTTTCCAAGATTTACTAGCCCTTCAGCGGCTTCTCCTGATCCACTTCCCCCTGCGTTCTTCCTACTTTCTTCCACCTTTTCTGGCTCAGCTCCACATATAGCCATTCTAATAGTTTCAGAGGTAGGTGAAGAATCAACCACTTCTTTTCCTTTTCCCCTCTCATCACTCCGTACTCCCTGACTCTCCTTTTTTCTATTTTTTTTACCTCCTCTCCTTCTTGTCTCAGTAATTACACATCCACCACAGACCTAACCAATATGAACCTATTTTCTAGATTTTCAGCAACATTATAGATGACCACAGAAGAAAGGTTTGGGACAGATGTTACCTGGCTTGAATGAACTTTTAGTTTTGAATTGACGGTTAAGGCTTCCCTAGAATCTAGGTATTTTAATTTAGTGACGATTCTTGTTGAAATGGAACTGGTTCAAAGTCAAATGGATAGGCTTTTGAAGATTTTGTGCTTGAGTAGGACTCTGCTCATGATTTAAATATTAGTATTCCAAATTGTGCAGAGTGTAGAAAACATACCTCACTATTCAGATGAACTAGCACTAATGTACCAGGTTCTTCACTAAGAATCCTCTTGATCATGTCTTAATTTGCCAAAATAGAGAAAATTTCATTAGAGATAAGTGAGTCATATTAACGCATGACACATGAGTATACCTTTTACAGTATGAGACTGAGCAAAGATTAATCTTGTTATTCACAAAAACTCCAGATTTTCTATCATACAATCTGAACTGGTTCATTAGGTGATCTTGATCATCCCTAATTCTAACATGTTTCTTTCAAAGTGCTCTCTACTCAGTGCTTTTGTAATGATGTCAGTAATCTGTTTACTAGTAGCACATAACTCAACAATAATCAATCCTTTTTCATAATTATCCCTTAAAAGTGATGTCTAACATCTATGTGCTTAGTTCTCTTGTGATGAACGGGGTTCTTTGCCATAATAATTGCACTAGTGTTATCACAAAAGATAGGGATACAACCAACATTAATTCCAAATTCCATCGACTGATGTTTAATCCACAACAATTGAGCACAACATGAGGCAACAACAACATACTCAGCTTCAACAGTAGATAAGGCCACATAATTTTGCTTTTTGGTGGCCCAAGACACAACACATGAACCAAGAAAGTGTTTCATACCTGAGGTGCTCTTTCTATCCACTAGAAATACTATATAGTCAGCATCGGCATATCCCACAAGGTTAAAGTTACTACCTTTTGAATACCAAAGACAGAGATCAGTGGTGCCTTTTAGGTATCTCAAGATTCTCTTTACAACACTTAAGTGTGATTCCTTTGGATTATACTGAAATCTTGCACAAAGTCCTACATTGAAAACAATGTCAGGTCTACTAGCAGTGAGATACAACAATGAACCAATCATTCTCCTATACAACTTTTGATCAATAGATGGACCAAGTTCATCTATATCCAACTTTGTGGCTGTTGCAATAAGAGTGTCGATTTCTTTTGAATCTTCCATCTTAAACCTTTTAAGAAACTCTTTTACATACTTCTGCTGATGGATCATAGTTCCATTTGAGTTTTGTTTAATTTGGCAGCCTAAAAAGAAATTAAGTTAACCCATCATGCTCATTTCGAATTCACTCCCCATTAGTTTAGCAAATTCTTTACTTAGCTTATCAGTAGTTGCTCCAAAGATTATGTCATCTATATATATCTGAACTACCAAGAGATCGTTACCTTTTTCTTTCAAGAACAAATTGCTGGCAATTTTACCTCTCTTGTAGTCATGCTCAAGCAGAAACTTTGATAATCTTTCATACCATGCTCTTGGAGCTTGCTTGAGTCCATAAAGTGTTTTGTCAAGTTTTTACACATGATCAGTATATTCTTTGTTCTCAAACCCCGTAGGTTGCTTGAAAAACACATTTTCCTTCAAATAGCCATTTAGGAAGGCACTCTTGATATCCATATGGTGAAGGGTAAATTCCATGTAGGCAGCAAATTAAAGGCTATGAGGAGCCTTATAACTTCCAGCCTTGCCACTTGGGCAAAAGTCTCATCATAGTCTATGCCTTCCTCCTGACTAGATACTTGAACCACCAATTTTGCCTTGTTTCTTGTAACGGTTCCATCTTCATCAGTTTGTTTCTGAAGACCCACTTAGTGCTAATTATTGATCTATCCAAGGGTCTTGGTACCAGATGCCAAACTTGACTCCTTTCAAATTGATTGAGTTCATCTTGCATTGCATTTACCCAGTCTGCATCCCGCAAAGCCTCATCAACATTTGTAAGTTCAATAAGAGATAAGAAAGCATCAAAAACACAAATATTCTTTAAAGAAGATCTGGTTTTGATTCTAGAGGTTGGATCAGTGTTAATGTTCTCAACAGGGTGAGAACTTTGATATCTGTAAGGTTTCACAACCAACTGGTTACTCTGTGATGTTCCTTCAATGCTTTGTTGCTGTGGAACATGTTCAGGCACAGATTCCAACGAAGTTTGGGAATTATTTTGTTCTATTCCCCCTGTCATGTTGCCCGGGATGGATGAACCTGTTCCATCACCTGTTCCTTCCTCCAGTGTTGCTTCAATCTGGGTTGTGATCTCATGTGAGTTCTAGCTAGCCCAATTGCTTCAACACCTTGTTCCTGTCTCTCAGAAAGAATATTAGTTTCATCAAAAACTACATGTACACTTTCTTCAACACACATAGTTCTTTTGCTATAAACTTTATAAGCTTTACTATGTGAAGAATATCCCAAGAATACTCCCTCATCACTTCTGGGATCAAACTTACCTAGGGAGTCTTTACCATTGTTGTGCACAAAGAACTTGCAACCAAATTCCCTAAGGTGGGATATATTTGTCTTTCTCCCTTTAAGTAACTCGTAAGGAGTCTTCTCTACAAGGGGTCTTTTCATGCACCTATTTATGATGTAGCATGCAATATTAACAGCTTCTGCCCAAAAATTGTGGGGTAATTTACTAGAAAGAAGCATAGTCCTAGCCATATCTTCAAGTGTCCTATTCTTTATTTCAACTACTCCATTTTTTTGTGGAGTTCTAGGAGCAGAAAAATTATGATCTATGCCATGCACATCACAAAATTCAACAAACTTAGCATTTTCAAATTGAGTGCCATGATCAGACCTAATTGATGCAAGTTGATTTCCTAATTGTTTCTGAATTTTTATAATAAAAGAGGTGAACATGTCAAATGCTTCATCTTTAGATGTTAGAAACAGTGTCCAGGTGAATCTAGAATAATCATCAACAAGAACCATCACATATCTCTTACCACATCTTCTTAATGTTGTCATTGGACCACAAAGATCCATATGAACTAGTTCCATCATTCTGGTAGTACTTACCACTTTCTTGCTTTTAAAAGAATATCTTACCTGCTTCCCTCTTGCACAAGCCTCACAAACTTTGTCTTCCTTGAACTTAATGTTAGGCAGTCCTATCACTAAGTCCTTGGAGACTAATTTGTTGATTTGACTAGACTTGCATGTCCAAGTCTCTTATGCCAAATGATGGGATCACTGTCCAGCACACTTAAGCATGTTAGTTCATTTTCTGAAAGTGTGGACAGATCTATGATGTATATTATGTTCACTCTTTTTCCCTGCAAAACAATCCTGTCAGTGGTAAGATTTATCACAAAATATTTTGTAGAGGTGAATGCTACCAAGTTACCTCTGTCACACAATTGTGACACACTAATTAGGCTATATTTCAAGTCGTCTATCAAGTAGACATTCTCAATGGAATGAGTGTCATTCTTACCTACCTTACCAACCCCAATGACTTCACCTTTCTTTCCATTTCCAAAGGAGACATTTCCTCCTTTGAGGTCCTCAAGTGAAAGGAGCTGGTCCTTGTTGCCAGTCATATGCTTTGAGCAGCCACTATCCATGTACCATATTTGGCTGCTCCCCTTCACTTGAACCTACAAAAGAAAATCAGGGGTTAGTCTTAGGAACCCAAACTAGTTTGGGTCCCTTTCTATAAGAAAAAGGATGGTTTAAATTCTTTTTAGCCCAACTTGGCAACCAATTCTTCCCTTGAACAAAACTTTTGTTCTTTTGACTGCCATTTTCTTTTGCATTACATTCACTTTTATAGTGACTAGTCTTACCACAGTGGGTACAAATTTTGTTCTCAGGAAGAGTGAGGTACTTGCTTTTAGGATCTCACTTAGGCAGCTGATTCCCAAAGCCAAGTCCTCGTCTATTGCTACTATGATGTTCTTGTAGCCATGCCAAAGCATCGGAGGATCTGTTCCATTTACAAGTTCTATCTAGTTCATGTTTTACCTTGCCTAGTTCCTCTTTCAAGACTCTTACTTGTTCATATTTTCCTATAATATTCATCTATTAGTTTAACTATATTTTCTTCTAAGGCGAGTTGTGTGCAATCAACTGTCTTCTTACTGGTTCCTAGTTTCAGTTTTAGATTTTCACATTTTAACTCAAGGACATTTGCTTCACATGTATGAACCTGGTTCTTCAGAGCAATATTTTCACTCACAGTCTCACTAACTCTGAGTTCCAGGTTCTTACACTTTGCTTTTAAAATCACACAATCCTTACGCAGTTGCTCTTTTTTCTTTATTTATTTCCTCAGATTCATCAATGAAATCTCGCAATAATTCAGAGAGTTTTTCTTTAGACAAAAATTTAATCTTGTCTTTGAGATGAATTATACTTACCTCAGATTCCTCATGAGATTCCTCATCTGATTATCCAATTTCCATAAGTGCTTGTTCATCTCCATCATCATCTGATTTCTCATCTGAACTTTCTCCCCAAGCAGCAACCATAGCCTTTGTTGATCCTTTGTTCTTCTTGGGATGAACTTGTTCCTTCTTTTTGTTCCTTCGTTCAGATCTTTCCTTCTTCCATTCAATTTCCCATTGAGGTAAATTCTTGATGTGATGATCAGTCTTCCCACACTTGTAGCAACCCTCATTAGTCGTTTTTTCAGGTACCCTTGTCTTGTTGTAATTTCCACCTCTTGAGGAACCTTTTCCTCTCATAAGATATTTCTTGAAATCCTTGGTGATCATAGCCATTTCATCTTCCTCCAGATCAACTCTTTCAGTGATTCTGAGTGCCATACTCATTTCCTTCTTGGGCGCATCCATCTTTATGGTCTGCCTTCTAAGTTCATAGGCAGTGAGATTTCCAATCAATTCATCCAATTTAAGAGTTGCAATGTTCTTAGATTCCTGAATTGCAGTGATCTTGCTTTCCCAAGAAACTGCAGAACCCTAGTCAGAATCTTTTCAACTTTATCTTCTTCAAGAAGAGTCCTTCCGAGTGACTTTAGTTCATTAGTAACTGTGGTGAACCTTGTATACATCTCTTGAATGGTCTCTCTTCCTTCATAGAAAAAGTTTCATACTGAGAATATAGTAGAGTACCTATGGACCTCTTCACTTGAGTCGTTCCTTCATGAGTCACTTGCAAAGTGTCCCAAATTTCTTTAGCAGTGGTACAACTTTGAATTCTGTTGTACTCGTCTGGACCAAGTCCACACACAAGACACTCCTTGGCTTAAGCCTTCTTCTCTTACTTTCTCAAATCTTCAGCAGTGCAGTCAGCTCTTGTCGTTGGCACATCTACTCCTTCAGCATTCTTTTTCATAGTGGCCAAGGGACCATCAGTAACAATGTCCCATAACTCGTAGTCTTCTCCGATTATATGGTCTTTCATCCTGTTCTTCCACCAGGAGTAGTACTGGTCATTGAAAAGTGGTGGCCTAGCAGTTGATTGTCCTTCCCAGTTCCTAGGTGGTGCACTCATCTGATCGTCTCCTAAGGTGTTAGCCTCTTCAAGGATAACCTGCTCTGATATCAATTGATGTTTTATACGTCAATACCACACAAGGGGGGGGGGGGGGATTTGTGTGGTGTCCGATTTTCGCGTGCACTTGTTATAGAAGGACCAGGTTCTTCTATGTGTTCCAACTCCTACTGTTTGCGGAATAATAAATACATAAATTAAAGAACACGGAGATTTTACGTGGAAAACACCTGGCTCAAAAGGTGAAAAAACCACGACCTACTACCCAGTAGGGTTTTCTCCAAACACTTCACTACAACTTTGAGCAAACAACAAAGTTTACAAACTCTTGCAAACCTAAGGATTAACTCTAACCCTTACAACAACACGCCACATGTTGTTGCGACTACGTCAAGTTAACTCTAACTTGAATAATACAACTTAGGTACCTAGCACAATTTGCTTCTAAGAAAGCTGAAAGGTACAACTCAAAACGCCCACTACACTTTGAAATAGAAATATAGAAAGACACATTAAACTCTTTATGTGTCACGACCCAAAATCCATAAGGTTGTGATGGCGCCGGACACCACTGTCAGGCAAGCCAATCATTTAATAGTTGAGTTTAATTCCTGTTTTAACAGCTTTTGAATTTGTTACCTTTCATTTCATTGCATAATAAATGAATAAAATTTTCGTTAAATAGATACGACAGATAAGCAATCCAGTTTATTAAATTAAATCCCAAACACATCCCAGAACCCGGTGACACAAGTACATGAGCAATTTCTAAGAATTTTACAAATACAACAAAGCTTGTCCGAAATACAAATTGGACAAGGAATAAAAATGAAAATACAATATATAGAGGAAGACTATGCCGGCTGGGTCGCCTCCGGTTGTTGCAGCTCGTCTAAGTCTCCAAGTCAACCATGTTGCTGCGAAAGTACCTGTGCAATAAAAATGCACAGCAAGTGTAGCATGAGTACGAAAACAACGTGTACTCAATAAGTATCCCGCCTAACCTCAGAGAGGTAGTGACGAGAGGTCAACTTTGACACTTGCTAGAGGTCAATTAATATCAGGTATAGTAACGAAATAAATAAATACGAAACAGAGTAAATATATATAACCAACGAGAATAAATCACATGGTACGATTCCCTCCTTACAATTTACTCCGATCTCAATTAGCAATTTCTTTCCATAAATAAAATGTATACATAGATACAGTTTCACCCCAAATAGGTTGTTATACTTCAATTAAGGGGGAGAACCCTCAGGTACACTAGCTTCTGGCCAAACATTACGCACGATCAGGGAAGATGGTAAGTACATAGGAAATGCCGAGGCGTACGGCCCGATCCAACATAAAAGTAAACTGTGCACTGCCGAAGGGTCGAACAGCGCGAACCATAGATGCATCTATTAATCTGCCGAGGCGAACGACCCGCTCCCATGAGAGTGTGGTACATAAATCCTGCCGAGGCGAACGACCCGATCCCATAAGAGTGTGGTGCATATGTCCTGCCGAGGCGAACGAACCGATCACATAAGAGTGTGGTAGGAGGATTTACCCCGCTCGCGAATCATACATGCGACGCGGTTACATATAATTAACAGAGTTACCCCGCTCGCGAATCATACCTGTGATTCGGGTACCCATATAAATACTTACATTCATGTAACCTCAGGAATTTGTCAGGGAATATTTAGTCGAAGAAAGGATAAATTCTCTTTTTACATGATTAAGAAAATGAAGTTTAACCTACCTAAGTATTCATTTACTAATTCAATGAGATCAGACAGTCCCGTTTTACCAACAAAGTTGCAAGTACAGCAAGTAAAGCATGCTAGTGGATCCTGGGCTACCCGGACATAAGCATAATAGTAGCTACGCACAGACTCCCGTCACCTCGTGTGTACGTAGACCCCACAAATAGTAGCATATATTTGATTAGTTCACGTAGGGGGACAATTCCCCCTCACAAAGTTAGAAAGGAGACTTACCTCGCTCCGAAACTCCATAACCGACTCCCAAGCCCTTTCGGCGACTCCAATTGATGCACAACTCCCAAAACTATCCAAATATCGGTAAACCAATGAAAATATACTCTAATACTTGTTAACAATTCAAATTATACAAATTCTCATCTCCGCCCAAAGAATTGACCAAAATGCCCTCGGGCCCACGTGCCCGGATTCCTAAATTTCTCAAAGATAAACCCTACACATAGCCTTACCAGCTCAAATATGCAATTTACTCAAATTTCCATGCTCGAATTCGTGGTAAAAATACAAATTACCAAATTTCTAGGTTTTCTCAAAATTCCCAATTTCCACAATTTTTCATCTTCAAATCCATGCATAAACCTTGTATTTAACTTGGAATGAGTAGAAACAACTTACCTTGACATAGATGACAAAATTCCCCTTTTGAAGCTCTCCAAAAATCGTCCACACCAAGTGAAATAATGAAGAAATGGCTAAAACTCCCGTTTTAAAACACTGCCCAGGACAACCTTCACTGCGTTCGCGGCCTCACCTTCGCGAACGCGAAGGGCAAACTTCACGCGCCCAAAATAGACCTATGCGAACGCCACTAGGTCCATGCGAACGCGGACCCCTGGCTTCCTCACCCTACGTGAACGCACTCCACTATGTGTGAACACGGAGCACACAAACATCCTTGGGCCAAACTAAGCCTATGCATTCGCGAATATTCCATGAGAACGCATAGAGAAAATTTCCTCCTTGCCCAGAAAAGCCTATACGTTCGCGACACTTCCCATGCGAGCGCATAGGAGAACACCAGCACCAGAAAACAGCAGCAGCCAAACAGGAAGAAAATGATCTAAAATTATCCCGAAACACACCCGAGGCCTCCGGGACCCTGTCCAATCCCGCGACTCAGTCCCATAACCTCCCACGGACTTACTCGAGGCTTCAAATCGCAACAAACAACGCCAAAATCATGAATCGCACTAAAATTTAAACTTTCTGAACTTGAAATTTTAAACTTCCACCTCCGATGCTGAAACCTATCAAATCACGTCCGATTGACCCCAAATTTTTCACACAAGTCATATTCAACATTACAGAGCTTCTCCAACTTCCGGGATCGCATTCCAACCCCTATATCAAAATTTCCACTTCCTGTCGAATTTCTAAAAAACCTTCAAATTTCTATCTTTAGCCAAATGACTTCAAAATAACCTGCGGACATCCGACACTTCCGATCGCGCTCCCAACGGCAGAATC
This sequence comes from Nicotiana undulata, assembly GCA_005239495.1. Classification (NCBI taxonomy): domain Eukaryota; kingdom Viridiplantae; phylum Streptophyta; class Magnoliopsida; order Solanales; family Solanaceae; genus Nicotiana; species Nicotiana undulata. Next base: position 128,245 of record ML266438.1, read on the forward strand.
ACCATACAGAGCTATTCCCAAGATCGAAATCCCAAAGGACATCTATAACACTGAAATGCCTTCCAACACAAATTTATGAAATTCTTCTAAAATGCTATGTTCCATAATATGTGCCGAAACGCTCCCGGGTCATCCAAAACCTGATTACTCAAAATTATAATCTTAGTCACTTTCTCCAACTTAAGGCTTCTGAAATGAGAATTTTCTTTCCAATTACACCCGAACTTCCTGAATTTCAATTTTCGACCATGCGTATAAGTCATAATACCTGAAATGAAGCTGCGCATGGTCCCAAACCGTTGAACGACGCACTGGAGCTCATAACGACTGGTCGAGTCGTTACATTATGGAGCTTGTTCTTCGATCTGGTTCGTGTAGCTTCAGGATCGCACTCTTAAATCTCACACGAATTGTTTGCAAAGTTTCCTTGCTATTTTGCTCTCAATTCACTTGTTGCTTCTGCTTTTGTGCGTGTCTGTACAATAAGAACATTCTGCAATATATAGGAGTTAGTAGATAAGGAATTAACGAGAATCCTAATGCTACTCTTCCTCGGTGGAAGAGTTCTAGTTAATCTCAAGTCTCAACTCCTCAAATCCTTCCTTATCTTCGATTTCGTTCTTACTGAATAAGGAGTCATTCTCCTTATAGTTTATGCAATCTTTTCGATCAGGAGATATCTCTTATTTTACCATATTTCATTTATCTCCTGCATGTGCACCTCACATGCCTTTGACTCTGCTTGTGTCTATTTCTGCAAGTGATGGACCTGGTTCATTTCTAAGTTCCTTTGTCAATCTTCAAAACTATTCAATTTCTTGGGCCAACAATAACTGTTCGCAGTTCAATTTCTTCCGACATTTTTGACGAGATCTTTGGTCGATTACTAATATCTCGCTATTCTGTTACTCGACGTTGGTCATGCCTGGTCTCGATCCTCAATGGGTACTTCGATCTTCGAGCTTCATACTTTTCCACCGAGCTCGAACTAGTCCTATCATGAGCTTGCCTTTGAGTGAGCTCATCGAGCCTACGAAATCGGGCATACCCGGTTTCGACCGTATACATAAATACTTTTCTATTTCTGCTAAACACCTTAATTTACCAAAAAATACTTGTTGAAAAAAGAATTACTTTTGGCCTCCTAGAAACTTGGCCAAACCGGAAGGAATTCGGGGTAAGTAACCAGACAAAATGCATTTCCAAAGTACAGCCAAACTTTGCCCTAATTCCATTTCTAGAGTTCCCGTAGGAAGCCAATTCGGGTGAGATGAGTATATTATGAAAGTGACGGCCATAACATTTTGATGGCTTTGCCAACTTATTCAATTACAACACGATGTCATGGCCCGCCACATCATCATCCCACGTAGGTGCCACTTGGCATATATTTTTGCCATATGGAAGGGTTACATAAGTCAGGGCCTAGATCTTGGTAGAATATTCTACAACTATGGAGAATTTTCTTAGGAAAACTCTAGATATTTATGCACTTGTAGGAAGGTTCTAGAAAAATATAGAGGTTTCATTAGGAAGACCATAGAACCTTATGGAATTATTAAGAAAGGCCTTGGAAGATTCTAGCTATATAGAAGATTCTAGAGAATGTACTTATGGAAGGACTTGTGGAACCCCAAGGTGATTAGTATAAATAGGGGGCATTCATTTGTAAACTCATCAAGCAAGCAATTCAAGTTCTCTCTAATACAAAGCTTCCTTTAACAATTCTCTTGTGTTCTAACATTCCTTAGCGATCTTGAGTGTAGTAAGGCTGACTTGGAATAGCAAGAACGTGAGCGAATTGCCAAGTACCGCACGTGCACTTAGTTCAAGACTAAGGACGTGACAACGAGAAGCAAAACTATCTAATCAAAAGAGAGACAAGTAGGGACGAGGACGGTATAGAATCATCTACTGTATTCGCGGATGGTGACGTTGGAGGAATTACCAGTGCTATTGAATTCGATGCGAGAGACGGAAGATTTGTTTGCATCAACAATATATAAGCTAAATTCTTGCTCAAATGGGATTTTAGATGAGGTGTCTAGACTTGTGTTATCATAAGGCCAGTCAGCCCATTTACTACACATAATATTATATTAGCGAAGAATTAACCTAATAATTGCACCCTCAATCGCTTAAACTAAAAATAACCAGCAAATGTATAATATAAATAACTCATACATAATTTATGTGTAATTGTGTATAATCAATGCATAATATATGTATACCTGCTATGAACAATAAACAATGAAGTCTAGCTATATGTGTAAAGATCCCCGTTAGACCCTGAGTTGATAGAGCTTTCAAATAGATGAAGTAAGTCTCAGAACATTCGCCATTGAGGCATTTCACGCAATACAGTTCATTGCCTCACTTGTTTTAGACTTATGAAAAAATAAAACTGAATTTGAAAATGTCTAAAAGAATATAGTACTTTATAAAATACTTTAAACAAACATTATTATTATAAAAGCTCAGGAGGCTGAATTTGCAAACAAGATTTAATTTTTTGCAACCATAGAACAAACGCCAGATTATTACTACTACTATTGTAGTACTGTAGTTATTAGCTAGTAGGTCAGCGGTCAGACTTGACAGACTTGCAAGTGGCAGTAGTCTGGACTGTGAACGTTGACGTTCTCGTTGGACCTATACATAGAAAAAACAATTTAGAAAGGTCACCAACAACGGATGGAGATTTGGTTTTGTATACCCTAATAATGTTATCTTAGTGATATAACTTTTTTTCTTAGTATAAGATCGGTATAAATTACATATGAGATCTTTTCTTACAAACAGACGCCAGGTCAAATTCGACATCTACGGACAACCGGGAAAATTCATCAGTTCATAAAACCTGCAGGTCAACTACGTACCACTGTTGTATAGCAATGTACAACCATGCGTACCATTTTATTTGTTATCAGTTTGACTATTAGGAAACTGCTTAGCACAACTATGTTATTTTGGTATAACAAGTTATTCTACTGACATTTCTGTATAATATATTACTGTTTGGCCAAAAAGTATTAAGCTTTTTGTTAAATCAATTAAATAAGATAATGATGGGCAAATTCTAGTTAAATATAATAAATCCTAGATCCGAGATTAATAAATGTCAATAATATGAGACCGCATTCAAGGCTATTAAATACCTAGGGGGTATTTAATGATTGTAAATGAGTGAGGGAATAATGGTAAGCAATAAATATGATAAATGATAATAAATGTAAATAAGAAGAATGATTCACCCAAATATTGAATGATGTGGATGATTCCTCCTTCTGACAACAACGTGCGATAACTAAATATAAAAATGGACAAAGTGTTTCTTGGATCGTATGAGTGGAAGGTAGAATAAATAACAAAATCAATCACAAAAGTAAGGCAAGATATTCGTAATCTCTTAAGAGTCAACCTCTTACAAGTGTTCTTATCAGAAAGTGAATCCCCCCTTTTTGTTCACTATCTCTTACTATTTATAAGAGATATTCCTAGGAAACCCTAAAAAGTACAACCAAGGGAATAATCGATTGAATATTCCTATTGGTAATTCCAAGACTATCATAGTCATTACGACTATGCTTCTCTGCTCGACCTCGGTCTTGATATCTTACTTGGCGACTCCTTGCTATTGGGCTTTGCTCGACCTTGGCCATAACTTCTACATTTGTTCATTCGCAGTCGCTGAACTTGGTCGGATTTTGACCCATACGATTAGTCCCTCCGCTTATTGAGGTCGTCTTCTGGTCGAGCTCAGTGAGCGGACTTATTAGCAATAATTCCGGAGAAATTCCGACGTGATGACACAGCAGAAGTGATTATCGTCGAGATGGTGACGTGTCGTTTCGAGGGTCGTGGTCAGTGAGGTAGGTACATGATGATGACGTCACGGCCACGTGCGTCATCATTGCGCATATTCCCGATGCGCAACATCGTTTCTCAAGCCTCTGTCGCTTCGATTCTAGGGCCACTGGCGGTTATTTGCATCGGTTCGGGCGCTCCAGTTATCTATAAATAAGGGGGGAAATCTACTAAATGAAACTTTCGCATTTTCTAGCTTCTTCACCTCTGCTTTTTGCTTCTTCTTCCTGTGTTCTTGCTCTCTATATCTTTCGACGTCAACACCTTTTCTTTGCTTCCGTCTCCACCGCACACACACTATCGAAAAATGACTAACTCGATTCCCAACTCTGAGACAGTCTCTGACCCTACCCCATTATCGGTGGCCATGCCCTCCAGTAGCGGAGAACCCATGATTATGGAGGACGAGAGCTTCCTCATTGTGGAGGAGGTCGTTCCCCGTAACCCAACTTTCAGGTCCAACTTCTCTAAGGAACCCGTTCAGGACCCTGAGCCGGTAAGGTCTGAGAAGGAGTTGAAGCATATCTTCGCCCTCAGATCCAAATACTACATTCCTGCCCATGTTGATATTGTTCCAGCAGGGGACGACGTGATACATGTTCATCGGCCTGGGTATTGTGCATTTTATGCCTACCCGTCCCTAGTGGGCTATCCTCTAACGAAGTATGCGGAGTTGGCTGGCTGCGAGATTTCCATCCGCCATTTGTTGCACCTCTTCGCGCCTAGCTTCCGTAGGGTCACGATGATTCATCTTCGCCACTGCGGAACCAAAGGGTTGGTGGCCAGAATGGATGACAAAGCAAATCACCGGTTTTGGTTTAATTATTTTTTCATCAAAACCGAGCACGTGGTGGCGAACCCTAGGGGGTTCCCCGAGCAGTGGAATTTTGCTCGTAAGTGTCTTCGTCCACTGAATCATGCTCTTTTCTCTTTTTTCCGTGTTTCATTACTTACTTAAATTATTTCCCTTTCGTGTAGCTGAGAGGCATCCCCCTTCCCTAGTCGCCAACATCGCTGACTAGGTGGCACAAGTCCTCCCATTTACCATAGGGATTCGTGATTGGGCATCTTTCAACTAAAAGTTTGGGCCCAAACCCCGTCTTGTAGATATTTTGACTTCATTATAGTTCATCTCCTCTTTGTACTTATGATTCTTTTATTGGTGTCAGGTTGGAGGAATTCCAAGAAGGCGAAGGCCCCCCTTCCTGCCTTCCGCCAGGTAGTCGCCTCAGCCGGGATGCAATTCGTGTTGGCCAAGTCTGTGCGAAATGCTCCTCCTCAAACCCCGTCATTGGGTGTCTCTGGCCCACATACGACTGTCAGGTCAATAGGGACCCCATCCCGCCCGATGATGCACCTGATAGATGAGTCTTCTCCCAGCGAGGAGGAAACGACACCGTTGAAGAGGCAGAGGGTAGAGACTGGCGGAGTCACCACGACCGCTACCGCGCCTGAGGGGCCGATCATATTGGATGCGGAGTCGGTGCATCTACCGGTTATCGAGGCTGCTCCGCATCAGAGATTGCCGCAGATGGGAGTCCGTTGGAGGCAGAAGAGGCTTCCACGGGGGGAGAACGACCACGGACCGCCGAGGTTGACTCATCGTCTGCGGGTGAGAGAGGAAAAATTGTCAATGTATAAGACGATAGGTCAGACTCTGATATCGACCCCGAGGAGGTACGGGATTTCGAAGAGAGGTTTACTCTATTAGAAATAAGGACCGAGTGGTCTACTCAAAACATTGTCATCCTCGTGGATTTCAACCTATTGGTTAATTCGAAACATGTGGTTTTGGATTTTGTCCCTTTGTGTGTGGACTCAGAGAATAGGACGCTGCAGACGCTGAAGGACGCAGACCTTTCACTGGGTATTTCTGGGATGGCCCTACGAGTATGTTCCTTTTCCAGGCTTTAACTTCATTCATTTTTTTATGTTATCTGCCTTTGCTGATCTTTCTTCTTTTGTTTAGCAGACTCTCATTTTGGAGATTGAGTGCGATCGTCGAGAAGAGAATAGGGTGGCCCTCTATAAGAGGATGGAGTTGAAATATAGGGAATACCATACCCAGCTTGATATATATAGGTCTCTAATGACTACCGGGAAGGCTTTTGAGGCAGAATTTGAGAATGCTCGTGTCAAGGCACGTGCAGCTCGTGACGCCTGTGGCTACGACCCCGGTACGCCCAGGATGGATGATGAAGATGACTTTGACGGGCTCGCATCTAATGCTTGGTATGACGATGAGTACGTTGATGGCCCGGGTGATGGTGGAAATGGTGTCGCTGGACCGGGCGTTGAAGGTGGCGATGGCGCAGGTGGGGATGATGTAGTGTGATGCTTTTGTACTTAGTTTTTGTTCTTTTTTTTTTTTTTTTTCTTGTGGGGGCGTCTTTCTGGCCCTTTGTAAGATGTTTTATTTTCTTTGGAATGGAATGACTGACCTTTTGATGTATGTTCTCGACCATTTTTGCTTTTCTTCGAATGTGTTTCTTTGTAAGAGTTCTTGACTCTTAGTTGGTTCCAACAAGGTCGAACGTTAGCTAATTCGAACGAGGTCTAATGTTAGTCGATTCGAGCGAGGTCAAATGTTTGAATCTTTAAGTGATTCGACGATGTCGAATGTTAATTAATTCGAACGAGGTCGAATGTGAATCTATTCGAGCGAGGTCGATGTGAGGTCTATTCGAGAGAGGTCGAATGTTTAACTCAAGTGATTCGACGAGGTCGAATGTTAATTAATTGAAACGATGTCGAATATGAATCTATTTGAGCGAGGTCGAATGTGAGTCGATTCATGCGAGGTCGAATGTGGAATTTGAGATTGGCGTAATATGTAAACTTGGCGGAGAAATGAGGAACTCATGTATTTGCGTATTTTCGCTTTGTTTATACATTCATTGGAGAAGTTTACATGTTTTTGCTCTGTTCTCACATACATTGGAGAAGTCCCAGTCTATCTAGTCCCTTCATTGGTCGACCTGGAGAAGTAGTTGAGAGGTCGTGCGATGAACTTAACACTTAAACTTTGAGAAGCCCTCTTCGTCACCTCATTAAAAACCTCCCCGAGAAAACCCAATTGGGACAAAACTCGGGTGAGGGAAAAAGAGTACGACTTGGGGGACGTCTATCTTTAAAAGTTGAAGTATTTAAGGTGGGCAACGTTTCAATTGTTTAGCAATAGGTTTCCCTCCATTTTTTCTAGCTGGAACGACCCTTTGCTTACTGCGGCCGTGATTTTGTATGGGCCATCCCAATTGGTTCCCAATTTACCTTCCTTTGGGTCTTCGCTCGTTTGTGTTTTGGTTTTGAGTACATAGTCCCCGACTTTGAGTGGCCTGACTTTCGCGTTTTTGTTGTAGTACCGCTCTGCCTGCTATGTTTGAGCTATCATTCTTATGTAGGCCATGTCTCTCCGCTCATTGGCTTTGTCGAGGTCTTCCCTCCTGCTTTCTTCGTTGCTTGGCCCACTCTCGTTTGAGTATCTTAGACTTGGTTCACTGACTTCGAACGGTATTACTGCATCAATCCCATAGTATGGTGTTTCTCCTGTGCTTGTTTTCGGCGTGGTGCGGTATGCCCATAGCACTTCCGACAGTAATTCCAGCCACAGTCCCTTGGCGTTCTCGAGCTTTTTTTTCATGATGTTCAATATTGTTTATTGGAGGATTCCACCTGACCGTTTCCTGCGGGATGATATGGCGCAGAAAGTATTCTCTTGATATGCTATTTTTCGAACAACTCGACGGTCTTTTTCCCAGTGAACTGGGGTCCGTACTCACAACTGATTTCTTTGGGGATACCAAAGCGACATATGATGTTTCTCTAACGTCTTGCTCGTGTATTTGGTCGAATGCACCTGCTTCTACCCATTTAGAAAAATAGTCAGTTAAAACTAAAAGAAATCGTACATCACCTCATCCCACTGGGAGGGGTCCGGCGATGTCCATTCACCATTTGATGAAAGGCTAAGGCGAGGTGTCTGAGTGGAGGTGCTCGCCTGCTTGGTGAACTTTCTGACGAAGTCGGCGACCTCCTTTTTCATTATGGGCCAATAGTAGCCTGCTCGTATGAGGCATCTAACGAGAGCTCGATTGCCGGTATGAGCTTCGCAGTGGCCTTCGTGTACTTCTTCGAGGATGCGTCGCGTTTGGTTTGGTCTTAAGAATTTTGCTAGGGGACCGCCAAACGTTCTTTTGTACAAGTCGTTATTGACGATGTTGTACCTGGCCGCCTGTATTCGAAGATTCTTGGCTTCATTTTTATCGGGTGGGAGCACTCTGTCCTGCAAATATGAGATAATACGACTGCACCAATCCCAAGTCATGTTTATAATTCGTACCTCAATTTGATCTATTGAATAATGGAGGAGAGTGACCACATTATCTTTTCTGTTTATGTTCCTGGTAGCTGCCGCCAATTTGGCGAGGTCATCTGCCTCGGTGTTCTGCGCTCGAGGTATCTGGTCGAGATGGCATTCATCGAACTCAGGCAGCAGCTTGCAAATCTCGGCTTGATATTTTTGCATCCTTATTTCTTTGATTTGGAAAGTCCTTGTGACTTGATTGACGGCGAGTTGTGAGTCACATCGGAGGACGACCCGTCGTGCTCCGTATTTGAGGGCCAATTTTAGTCATGCAATCACGGACTCATACTCGGTCTCATTGTTAGTCATATCGGGACACCGTATGGACTGGCGAATTAATTCCCCTATCGGAACCTCGAGTATGAGTCCTAGTCCAGATCCTGACGCGTTGGAGGCGCCATCTGTGTATAGAATCCATAGGTCCGGTAACTTGGTGGAAGTACTAATGGCTTCCCTTTCGACCTTCGGCATTATTATAGAGATAAGGTAGGCGACAAAGTAAGCGAGTACTTTCCACTTTATCGTTGTTCGCAGCTTATATATTATATCGTGCTCGCTTAACTCGATGTCCCAACCTACCCGACAACTCGAGTTTATGTAGGATACTCCTTAGGGGAAAGGTCGTGACCACCGATATGAGGTGGCATTTAAAATAAGGTCTTAGCTTTCGTGAAGCTACGACCAAAGCCAGGGCCAAGTTTTCGAGATGAGGGTACCTCGTTTCGGCGTCGACCAAAGTTTATCTAATGTAATAGATTGGAGATTGTATACCTTCATTTTCACGGACCAAGACTGCGCTCACCGAAACGTTAGACATGGCCAGGTAGATTATGAGGCGTTCTCCGGGTTTCACCTTGGCAAGCAGTGAGGGCGAGGACATGTATGCTTTTAATTCTCTTAGGGCGTTAACGCACTTGGAATTCAATTAGAGTCGGTTGTCCTTCTTGAGAACGCCGAAGAATTTGTGGCATCTACCAGAGGATCATGAGATGAACCTCGATAGGGCGGCTATACGGCCAGTCAGCTTTTGCAATGTCTTCTTGCTGGTCAAAGTTTCAGATATTCCCTCTATAGCCTTGACTTTGTAGGCGTTAACCACAATGCCTCTTTGCGACACCAAAAAGTCGAGGAAATTCCCTAAGGTCACACCAAAGGTGCATTTATCGGGATTCAACTTCATGCCATACATCCTAAGTATGTTGAAGTCCTCCCTCAGATGGTCAATGTGATCTTCTTTTCTTTTGGACTTGACCAACATGTTGTCTATATATACCTCCATCATCTTGCCGAGCTACTCTTTGAACATTTTGGTTACTAGCCTCTGATAGGTTGCCGCTGCATTTTTCAGTCCGAACGGCATGACTCTGTAGCAGTACGTCCCTTGGTGAGTGATGAAAGTGGTTTTTTATGGTACTTCTCCTCCATGAAGATTTTGTTATAACCTGAGTAGGCGTCCATGAAACTTAACAGCTCGTGCAGGCCTTGTTCATATCTGTGAAGTCCACGCACATGCGCCATTTCCTATTTTTCTTTTTCACCATGACCACGTTGGCGACCCATTGGGGGTACTTTGACTTCCTAATAGAACCGTTTGCGAGCAATTTTTCTACCTCTTCGCGGATGGCATCATTTATTGCGGCGTTGAATTTTCTTATGATCTACCGTACCAGCGGGTAGAGTGGGTCGACATTCAGCTTGTGTGTTTCTATTTCCTTCGGGATACCTGGCATATCTGCATGGGAGAAGGCAAACAAGTATGCGTTGTTAGTTAAAAATTTATGGAATTTAGCTGGTTCTTGGAGTTTGTGGCCTATGTATGATTTTTTGTTGTGGTCGATTTAATCTAGCTAAATGCGATCGAGGTCTTCCACAGTTGATCTCGTGGCTTCCACAATGTCAGGGTCTTTGATGACGTCTCTTTGTTCGTCACTGTCAAACCCCCGACCTCGCTAATTGTTATGCTTCTGAATATTTGCCTTTCAACTGTTGAGTGTATGTGCAGTCTTGGGCGATGCGATAGCATTCTTGGGTTGTGCGCTCCTCGCCGCGAATGTTGAATACTCCCCACGGGGTGGGAAACTTGATGACCTGATATAGGCTGGACGGGATAGCCCTTATGGCGTGTATCCAAGGTTGTCATATGATGGCACTGTACGTTATTTCTTGATTCATGATGTGAAATGTTGTTTCCAGGGTGATACCACCGGCCAGAACGGGCAGTATGATCTCTCCGGAGGTCCACTCAACTGCATTTTCAAAACCTGTTAGTGTTATGCAACGTGGTACTATTTTATCCTCGAGTCTCATCTGTGTGAGAACTCTAGGGTGGATAATAGACGCGCCGCTTCCGTCATCTACCATAATCCATTTTACATCAGTATCTGAAATTCGTAATGTAAAACAAGAGCATCATAGTGATCAGGGAAGATTAAACTGTGGGTATCCGACTTATCGAAGATGATACATTCTTCGTGGTCGTCATACTGTCATGAGTGATTGACCGCTTCAACTTGTGGGTGGTTGTGAATTTCACGTGATTGATCGTTGCATCATCGCCTCCACAGATAATCATTTGGATGGTGCTGGCTGGGGAGGGTGGTTTCGGGGGGCCTTGATGCTGCTCCCGCCCACGGGCGAAATTGGCTCTTTCCTAGTCGCTCATCAGCTCCCTCAAATGCCCTTGGTGGAGCATGTTTACTACCTCTTGCCTCAAGGCGATACAATCCTCGGTCTTATGGCATCGCTCCCGATGGAATTCACATAGGGCATTCGACTTTCTGGTGTTTGGGTCGAACTTCATCTTTTGCGGCCATTTCACCTTAGAGCCGAGCTTCTCTAGGGCGTAGACTATCTTTGACGGAGAAACAAAAAGAATTATGAGCAGATAACAGTGGTGGCATATCTCTTTCGTTTCGGTGAGTCCCTGTACGGACTAGATGGGCCATCACCATGGCGGGGAGGGGGGTGGTATGACGACAGTTCTGATGTATGGTTGGTGTCTTTTGTGATTGAGGTGCGGACCTACATGGTCCCTGATCGGTGCCCACCTACACTACTAAATAGTAGCAAGATGAGGGTCAATGCAGCTTTTACCCGAACGGGTCGGGATCGAATCCACAGGGAGTTACGATTGTGGGAGTTGAGTTCCTAAGTGATCTAGTAGTGTTTCATGCTCTTAATTGCACTTTTCATACTTTTGGTTTTATATTAGAACTACTGTTTGGACTAATTGCAAATAGCTAATTAACTAACTAATGTCTTTTTGAGTGTTTTCTTAATAGATAAAGAGGACTAGGGCTATGACTTTCTCCTAGGTGAGTACTCAACGGGATTCCAATACCTAAGGCAAAGATGTTATAAAGGGGATTGTGATATAGCCAATGCACAGGATTACCCACTCTATACCTCTCGGTAGATTGAGTGGCTTTGCCCTAATTGCCTCTCTTGAGACCAGTTGGGTGTATAAATCATACAAGAAATATAGGCTCAAGTAGGGTTTTACTATCTCTAGGTTTAACCCGTTAATTGGGACTATCAATCTCTTGAATACGTCCCAATTCCTTGTTGGACTGATTTTTTAGACTCAAGAAGAACCCAAGTCAAATAAACACCAATTAGTGTTTGCAACCACTAATTTAACATGAAAACCATAAATCAGCCCAAATACTAATTACCCATAAACATCTAAGCCTTAATTTAAAGGACCCATCAAACACCCACACTACGATTGAGCCACAACCCTAGCTAATGGGTTTAGCTACTCATGATAAGAGAAGAAATCAGAGTAATAGATGAAGAATAACCCATATAATTGAATTACAAACTAAAATTGAAAGATTCAATGTTAAAACACTTCTAAAATTACTCAAAATAGCGTAACAATATCGTTCACGAGCTCCTGATTATATCAGAGTACAAAAGCTAACCTAAAAATGGGAAAAGAAACTATTTATACTAAGTTGAATTTTCTGGAAAAAATACCCCTGCGGGGTCTCCGCGGATCGCACAAAATGGACTGCGGCCGCGCTGAGGTCTTTGGCTTGAAAATCGGAGTCTCTGAACTTGGCCACTGCGGTCCGCATAAAATGCACCGCGGCCACAATGGCTTCAGTGCGGACCGCGTAAAATGGACTGTGGTCCGCGTTGGTCTTCTGTCCTTCAAATTAATACTCTCTGAATCTCCTCAGTGCGGACCGCGGTGGTTTGTCCTTCAAAAAGTACTCTCTGAATATATTCAGTGCGGACCGCACAAAGTGGACTGCTGTCTGCGGTGGTTTGGCCTTCAAAAAGTGCTCTCTGAATCTCTTTAGTGCAGACCGCACAAAGTGGACTGCGGTCCGCACTGGTCAGTTGGACTTTGCTTGTGCTTGTTCTTGTTACTTGTGCATGTTTCACTCCTTTTTGAGCAGGTTTTTGACTATTTGTCACCCTTTTTGACTAAACCCTGCAACACGCACAACAAGTAAGCCTTTGAGACTATTTTGCATAAAATTTCATCCAAAACTTAAGCAAGAAAGAGTGTAAATTAAGGTAAATTCCCTAGTTATCAACTCCCCCAAACTTAAGCTTTTGCTTGTCCTCAAGCAAACAAAATAAGCCCCACCCCTTTTTGAGTAAGTCTAAGAAAATTCAGTTGTCCTAAGGTAACCTATTCTAGCATCAATTGGGACTAAAAATTGCCCTCAATGCAAATAAATCATTAACAACATTTGACCTTTTAACACCATGGATTTCAGTGCGACACAAGAGCATCAAGAGTTGACTTGACTCATCAATGAAACTCTTACTACTACTTTGGTCATTGTGGAACCCAAACTCATACTCCTCAACTCTCCCTAAGTAAACCTCACTTTAAGATTGTAACACTCAGAACGAGGATAATGGGAGTTCACTCATCTCTCTCAAGGAAAAGACTCAAGTCTGGCTCAAAGTACCATAGGCTTGCCCCTTATGTGAGTCTCCACTAATGTAACCTTCATTCAACTCAAGATCATATATGACTTTTGTGGATACATGATGAAGGCTTTTGGTTCAAGGTAGGAAATATTTGGTCTAGGTAGGTATCATCTTCCCTTAAGAACTTCATTTGTTTCACTTTTTGTGCACATTCTCTTGACTTCTTGATTCATTAAGCTCTTTCTGAGGGGTTAGAGAAACATACTGTCACACCTTCTTGTTCATTTCAATCATTTTTTCTCCTTTCTAAGCATTCCACACCTTTAATTGATTCCCTTTACTTCTTCTAAATTGTTCATTCTTTTTTACTTTTTGAATTTTTTTTCTTTCTTTTTCATTGCCTTTCCTTTTCTTCCTTTTGTACCTCCTTTTTCACTTTGTTGCATTCCTCGTCTCTCCCCCAAACTTACGCTTTTGCCTTGTGCTAAGGAAAGAAGGGGTGCCAAGAGAGGGTCAGAACGGGTAAGGCTTGTATCATGGTTTTTGAAAGAAAAAGGTCTAAGGCTCAAAAGGGTTGACTAGGGAAATTGTCATTGGTAGGCTATGGAAATGTTCAAGTCATCATTCAGATCAAGGATAGCCTATAATCATATCTCTAGTCAAACTACACTTAGGATTTCGCCTAGACAAACATTCAGGGCAAGTTCTAGACTAATGGCACGGGACTTGGACTTGCAATTCAAATTCTCACCACTCAAGATATGGGATTGCTAAAGAAATAGAGTTGGGGGGCCCACAACGACCTTAGCTATGATTTGAGAAACACAATGGTCCCGAAAAACCACTTGATGATTATCGGTCAACACAAGAGTCTCAAGATCACAACTTTCACCATCCTAAACACAACGATTTGTTTTTGACCATAGGATCAAATGCAAATGTGTTAGGCCAAAGTGAAGCTTTGCTTGAGGCACCATTACTCACTAACTTCTATTTACACAAACAGCAAAAAGAAAAATAGACTCAAACCCTTAGAAGGTTATCACACCATCCATTCTCGGGAAGAGCCACCCGTGTACATAAATTCCACCTTTGGAAAGAAACGTGGCATTAAGAAAACCAAAGGCTTATTGCACGCGAAAATTCAAAACAAGAAGCTACGAAAATAAAATAAGAAGCTATGAAAAGGAAAAATGCGAGAAGTAAAATGCGTAAAGTAGAATGAATTTATACAAGAGGGGAATTAATCGCATATACATAGGGGGGAATGAATATATACATCAGAAAGTAACTTTATATACAGACCAAATGTACGAAATACGAAAAGTACTAGAATTGTAAAGTTATGTACATACCAAAAGCAAAAAAGAAGAAAGCATAATAAAAACTAGTATCAAATATGTACAGTCATCCAAATCCAAAATAGGGCTACCCCCTCAAATGAGATCTAGCATTGTCCTCAATGCTAACTAACCAAAAATAGCACAAATAGAAGGAGAAAGAGTAAAGAAAAACTCCCTATAGGCGCTCTGTCTGCATAGGACCCTGAGTATGGGCCCGGGGTCTGTGGACTGCATGAGATCCTGTGACTGGTCCTCAGAACCCCGTGTCTCCATCGAGACCTGGATCTCCTCTGTAACCTGGGCCTGTACTGGTAGTTGTGGCTGACTCGAGTTACCTCCCTGCGGGTCCGCCAACTCTATAACAATACCCTCAGTACTGGGAATCACTCTCTTCCTCTTTGGTGGACTTTCTATCTCCGGCTCTGACTCAGGCTGGGCAGCTGGGTCATGCAATAGCAGGTCCAAAGGCAAATGGTTTGCCTTCATCTTATCAACATCCTCCCGTAAATTCTTCACTGACTCCTTGGAGGCACGTGTCTTCTTCAGCTTCTTAGTCTCCTTGGAAAGATCTTTTAGTGCCTTTCCATGATTGCCAACAGCATCCAGAATCAACTTTTGGTTCTCAAGGATCTTCTTCTGGTTGCCCAAAAGCTCCTTGAGAGTGTCCTCCACGGACTGTGGGACCTGTGGAGGAGGAGGTGCATCTTGGGTTGCCACCGTCGTAGAAAGGACAGACAACTTAGAAGTAGCCGCCTGCATCCAATTGTTGATACTAGATAGGGTTTGGCTCAGTCGGTGGGCAGACAGAGGGTATGCCCGTGATGAAGGAATGCCTGGGGCTGATGAAGTGAAGGGGCCTGGAGCAATGTCTGGGGTGGCTAAGACAAGCTGAGTATATTCCACTACACCCACTGGCTCTTCAGACTGGCCAGTGGAAACAATGGCTTTTCCTTTGAAGTTCTTGCTCTTAGGGTTGTCATCACCCTGAAGGATGTACCAGGAGAACGGAGCCTTTGGCTTCACATTTACATCAAACTTCCTCCCCTCTACCTTTTGGTCCTCAAAGTACATAGTCAAGAAGTTGGGGAAAGGGTAGGATCTGTCACCTTCATTCACCACCCGGCTGATTACCCATGACATCACATTCCCGACGCTAATCGGGTACCCTACCATGATTGAGGCCACCAGCACAACACGACTGGGAGGAAGAGAGTTTTCGTGAAAGGTGGGGTCTAGCCTGCTACACACGAATGTCTCCCAACCTTTAGCTTCGAAGTTCAATGTTCTCCTCAGAATCTGCTTCCCTGCTTGCAACGAGTCTGGGATGGTACCCGGGATTGCCAAATGTTCAACTAGCAATGAACGAGCATCATCCCCCAAGTTCAACTTCTCAAAGTATTCCATCTCATCCTCATCATGAAGTCAAGGTACCCATTTATTGCATTCCCATCAAAAAGCACTATCAGATTCCGCACCTTAGTCACTTTGGAGTCTTGTTTAACATAGGCAACATTAGTGTAAAACTCCTTGACTAGGTGCTCATTTGCCTCCACCACCCAGCAATTGATTTAGTCCCAGCCTTTTCTTTCTGTGAACTGCCTTAGCACATTGGGGTTGTCTGGCAGAAGATCTTTTTTGATGAACTTTTGCTCCAGGATCAATTTCTTCTCAGGCCACCATTCCCGGAATTTATGAAAGGCCGATTCACTCACAAACCGATCTTGCCATGCTTCGGGATTTCTTGTTCTTTCAACTCCCCCTAAATGGGGTTCACCCCCTGTTTGGGGTTCATCCTCTGCTTCTTCTTCTTCTTCTTCTTCTTCGAAGTGCTCACCTAATAGTGAAGGTGTGGGTGAGGTGGAGTATTCATGATCACTCCCTGCAGCTGAGCCCTCAGACGACTCAGAGTGTGCTGATGCTTTGGCAGGAAGGGAGTCAGAAGGTTCATTTGTCAATCTGAACCTCTCCGGAAAGCCTGGGACATACTCTGGTACTGACACTGAATCAGATGCCTCTCCGGAGGGTGCATACTCACTTCCCGATTGGGAAGCAGCTCTATCCAAGGCTCTGATTGTTTTTCTGGTGGTTTTTATGGATTGTCGGACTTGGGGGCTAATTTGATCATCCTGTTGCCTCTCCCCTAGGAGGGTTCTCCCTTTTCGCTTGGTTTTCGACCACCACCTCTTGATTGAACCATGATCTGCAAATTGAATTCATGTAAAGTTTGTTAGTGGCCAAGTAGTGGATAGATTAGTGAACGCATAGGTAGTAGGTATTTGGAGTTGGAGTTGCATAAGTTGCAGACCGCGGACCGCACAAAATGCACTGCGGTCCGAATTAAGGCATCGCGGACCGCAAAAAAACAACTGTGGTCCGCATTAATAAGGGGTTCAGACTACCCACACTCTGGAAAAGGTCACCGCGGACCGCACCAAAAGAACTGCGGTCTGCATTCATCTGGGGTTCAGACTACCCACACTCTGAAAAAGGTCACCGCGGACCGCATAAAAAGAACTGCAGTCTGCACTGAGGTGGGGGTTCAGAATACCCACTCTCTGAAGATATTCATCGCGGACTGCACAAAAAGAACCGCGGTCCACATTAAATCACCGCAGACTGCACAAAAATGTACCGCGGTCCGCGGTTCTCATATGGGACTTGTGTGATGCCAAAGCACCGTGGCCCGCACAGTGTCCCCTCCTAGGGTTTCAATTTTAATTTTAATTCAAGTTAAAATGCACATGTTATTGATACCCTAGGTGTTTAATTAGTGTAATTAATTAAAATGGGTCTAGATTAAGCATTGTGAAACAACCCCTACACATGATTAATGGACTAAAGAAGAAAAAAAAGGGGAGAAGGAAAAAGAAAAACTACTAATTAAACAAGAAAATACAAAATTAAGAAGTTAGGGGGACAAAATTAAACTTACTAGATGTAGGATGAAGATGATATGAATGAGATGAAACACTTGAAATTAGCAAGAGTGATGCACAGTGAAATTTTTACTGTTGAGATAGCAAGGAGCGAAAAGTGTAAAGTGAGGCCCTATTTATAGAATTTTGGCTTGGGACCCACGTTACTTACCCCCACCGCGGACCGCACAAAATGACCGTGGTCCGCGGTGCTCAACTTTACTGGGATTGGGCATTTGCTTAACGCGGATCGCACAAAAACAACCGCGGTCGCAGTGGTCCACCGCGGACCGCACAAAATGGCAGTGCCGCCGCGGTGGCAACTTCAGAGAGTGAAGTTTTGGTGAGACAGCTTTGCGGACCGGACAAAATGCACCGCGGTCCGCATTGCAAACTTCAGAGAGCTATTTTTCCAACTTAGCCCTGTGCACTGCATCAAAATAATCCTACAACATCCAACAACTAGTTAGTCCAAAAACAGATCCTACACTACAAAGAAAATCAAAGAAAAACAAAAAGAAAAACGCATGGGTTGCCTCCCAAGAAGCGCCTAATTTAACGTCGCGGCACGACGCAGGTTACCCTCAATTCACTTAAGATGGAGAAGTGCCACCACATGGTTGTCATCAATCTTGCCTAGGTAGTGCTTGACCATGTGCCCATTAACTCTGAAAATCTCCCAACTTTTGTTCTTTAGATCAAGTGTACCAAACGGAGTCACAAGCACAACTTCAAATGGTCCACTCCATTTCTAGTTAAGCTTTCTCGGAAATAGATGTAACCGAGAGTTGAACAAGAGAACCAAATCACCTACTTTGAACTCCTTGCCACGAGCATATTTATCATGAAGGTAATTCATTTTGTCCTTGTACAAGGACAAACTGGAGTAGGCATGGAATCTGAATTCATCAAGTTCATTAAGCTGCTCCACACGAAGACTGGCTGCCACGTCCCATTCAAGATTCAACTTTCTCAAGGCCCACATGTCCTTGTGCTCTAACTCAAACCAGTAGATGGCAAGATTTTCCAAACACCAACCGGTACGGAGACATACCGATCGGGGTCTTGTAAGCAGTCCTATAAGCCCATAGAGCGTCATCCAACTTCTTTGACCAATCGGTCCTATTTTCATTGACCGTCTTTGACAATATATTCTTGATTTTCCTGTTTGAGACTTCAACTTGGACACTCGCTTGGGGATGATAAGGAGTGGAAACTTTGTGATTGACACCATACTTTGCAAGCAAAGTGTCAAAAGCTCTATGACAGAAATGCGACCCCCCATCACTAATGATTGCACGAGGCGTGCCAAACCTTGTAAAAATGCTCTTCTTGAGAAATGCAATAACACTTTGGGCCTCATTTTTGGGTAGAGCCACGGCTTCAACCCATTTAGAAACATAATCAACCGCCATGAGAATGTATGTGTTCCTACAAGAGCTAACAAACGGGCCCATGAAATCGATACCCCATACATAAAAAAATATCCACTTCGAGAATGGTATTGAGAGGCATCTCATCTTTCTTCGAAATTCCCCTGGCTCTCTGACATTTGTCACATCTCTTGACTAAGTCACTGGCATCTTTGTACAATGTAGGCCAAAATAAACCACAACTCAAAACCTTTGAAGCAGTCATTGCCCCTCCATGATGACCACCATAAGGTGAGGAGTGGCATGACTCAAGAATCGACCTATGTTCTTCTTCTGGTACACATTGCCGGATGACACCGTCAGTGCAAATCTTGAATAAGTATGGTTCATCCCAATATAAATCCATGTTATCCCTCCTAAGTTTCTTCCTTTGGTTGGAAGAGAGCTCAAGAGGAACAACACCAGTGAAAAGATAGTTGGCAATGTCTGTGAACCATGGCATTTCTTGCATTGACACAGAAAAAAGTTGTTCATCGGGAAAACTGTCATCAATTTCAAGCCCATCACAAGGTCGACCTTGTTCCTCCAATCGGAAGAGGTGGTCGGACACTTGGTTTTCACTTCCCTTTCTATCAATTATCTTCAAGTCAAACTCTTGAAGTAACAACACCCACCGCATGAGTCTCGCCTTGGAGTCCTTTTTCTTCATGAGATACACGAGTGCCGCATGGTCGGTGTGAACTATGACCTTGGCACCCATAAGATAAGGACGAAATTTCTCCATTGCAAAGACTATTGCCAATAACTCCTTCTCGGTGACGGTGTAGTTCATTTTGGTCGAGTTCATTATTTTGCTAGCATAATAGATGGGGTGAAAGATCTTTTTCACCTTTTTTCCCAAAAATGCCCCCAATGCCACATCACAAGGGTCACACATTATCTCAAAAGGAGAGCTCCAATTGGGTACAGTGATAATTGGCGTGGAAGTGAGCTTTTGCTTCAATAACTCAAATGTCTTCATACAATTGTCATCAAAGTTGAACTTGGCATCTTTCTCTAGCAATTTGCAAAGAGGATTGGCCACCTTTGAGAAGTCCTTAATGAAACGCCGGTAGAACCCGGCATGTCCAAGAAAGCTCCGGACTCCCTTTACCGAAGTTGGAGGTGGCAATTTAGAAATCACTTCAATCTTCGCCTTGTCTACTTCAATTCCATTTCTCGAGATTTTGTGGCCCAACACTATCCCTTCTTCCACCATAAAATGGCATTTTTTCCAGTTTAGCACTAGGTTGGTCTCTTCACAACGAGTGAGGACTTTGTCAAGATTGCTCAAAAATTCATTAAAGGAGTCCCCAACTACGCTGAAATCATCCATAAATACCTCGAGGAAGTCTTCAACCATATCAGTAAAGATTGCCATCATGCACCGCTGAAATGTGGCGGGTGCATTGCAAAGTCCAAAAGGCATCCTGGAGAAGGCAAATGTACCATACGGACACGTGAAGGTATTCTTTTCTTGGTCCTACGGGGCAATAAAGATTTGGTTATAGCCTGAATACCCGTCCAAGTAGCAATAGAAAGCCCTGCCCGCAAGCCTATCAAGCATTTGATCCAAGAAAGGCAAGGGAACATGATCCTTGCGAGTCACTTTGTTTAACTTGCGGTAATCCATGCATACCCGCCAACCTGTGACTGTTCTTGTTGGAATAAGTTCATTTTTGTCATTTTGGACCACTGTCATGCCACCTTTTTTTGGAACACACTGGACCGGAGAAGTCCAAGCACTATCCGAGATTGGGTAGACAACCCCTGCATCAAGACACTTGATTATTTCCTTCTTCACCACTTCTTGCATTGCTTCATTGAGCCTCCGTTGGTGTTCTACGGAAGGCTTTGCTCCATCCTCTAGAATGATTTTGTGCATGCAAAATGTGGGGCTTATTCCCCGAATGTCAGCAAGTGTCCATCATATTTCCTTCTTCCTCCTCCTTAGCACTTTTAAAGTGGAATCTACCTGCAATTGGGTTAGGCAAGATGGAAGTATAACAGGTAAAGTACGATAGGGACCAAGATATTCATACCTGAGGTGTGGTGGAAGTGGCTTCAACTCTAATATAGGTGTCTCTTCAATTGAAGGCTTTGTCGGAGGAGTTTTCCGATTCTCCAAGTCCAAGGATAGCTTTCGGGGACCATAGGAATAAGAACCCATGCCTTGTAGGGCATTGGTGCTCTCAATTAAGCCATCCACCAAAATTTCATCATGGTTCAATAAAGCTGCCTCCACTGGATCTTCAACATTTATCATAGATCTTGCATCATCAATAATGACCTCGGTGACAAGGTCCATAAAAGAGCATCCTTCTGTGATGTTGGGCTGCTTCATTGACTTGCAAACATGGAACACAACCTTTTCATTGTCCACCCGGAAAGTGAGCTCACTAGCCTCCACGTCAACTAAGTCCTTCCCCGTTGCAAGGAAGGGCCTTCCCAAGATGATGGGAACTTCATAATCCACTTCGCAATCCAAGATAACAAAGTCCGCGGGCAAAATGAACTTGTCAACCCGCACCAATACATCATCAATGATTCCTAGAGGCCTCTTCATAGTTATATCCGCCATTTGAAGACGCAAAGAGGTAGACCTAGGTTGACCAATCCCCAATTTTTTAAAAACCGAATATGGCATCAAGTTTATGCTAGCTTTGAGGTCACACAAAGCCTTCATGAAATCAGCACTCCCAATTGTTCAAGGAATGGTAAATGTCTCGCGGTCTTCAAGCTTGGGTGCCATTTAGTGCACTATGGCACTCACTTGGTGAGTAATCTTTATAGTTTCGCACTCCATACATCTTTTCTTCGTGACCAAGTCCTTCATGAACTTGGCATACCCGAGCATTTGCTCTAAAGCTTCAACCAAAGGGGCATTGATGGAAAGACTCTTCATCATGTCAATGAATTTCTTGAATTGATTCTCTTACTTTTGCTTCGTCAACCTTTGAGGATATGGAGGAGGAGGGCTAGGAAATGGTGCCTTGGCTTTTGGGACCACCGGTTCCGGCATATCAATCACGTGTTCCCTAGACGGGTTCACGTCCCTTTGCAAATCCTCCCCATTATCATGAATGTCAATTCTCACCTCACTAGTAGTTGGATCTTCCACCACTTGCTCAACCTCAATTGGTAACTCATAATTTGGTAATTCATCATCATGAAAAACAATTCTCTTTTGTCTAGAAGAACTCGCCTCACCGCCTCGTCCACTTCTTGTGGTCACCGCCATGGCGTGACCGGTATTGTTGTTGTTCCCACCCTTGGGGTTCACCACCGTATAACTCGGTAGTTCTCCCTCTGGGCGTGTGTTCAAGGCGTGAGAAATTTGGCCTATTTGTACTTCAATATTTCTAATAGAGGTGTTGTGGGAAGCCAATTGAGCATTGGAGTCCGCATTGCGCTCCATCATTTGCTTAAACATTTGTTCAATTCTTCCCATGTCATTACTTGATGAGCTTTGGCCTTGAGCTTGGTATGGGGGTGGATTGCTTGGTTGTTGGTACATCGGGGGCCTTTGAAAGCCCGACCCCCGGTTATCATTACCACCCCAATTGTTGTTGTTATTGCCTCCGCTCCAATTGTTATCATTATTGCTCCCCCATTGTTGGTTGTTGTTGTTCCCCCAGTTTCGTGAATTGTTGTTATTGTTCCAATTGCGTTGTCTTTGATTACCCCAATTTTAATTTTTGCCTTGGTTGTTCCAGTTTTGATTGCTGCTTTGATTGTTCCCTTGGCTTTGATAATTATTAGCATACATGGAAGCCTCATCTTGATCATCATATGAACCGTCTTGGCTATACCCACTTGGTCCTTGGTCACCTTGATCATTGTTACTTTGCATTGGATTTCCCCGAGGTCTTCTTTTGTTCACCAACACATTCACTCCCTCCATGGCATTTACTTACTTCGGCCTTTGTAATTGTTGAAGTTGTGCCTTGGCAAGTTGGTTTATAGTGGTAGAGAGCTTGGCAATTGCTTGCCCATGTTCTTGAAGTTCTTTGTGAAGACCATTAACACCAGAATCACCATGAGGTACGTTTTCTCTACTCTGCCATGCTGACGATGTGTCAACCATCTCATCTATGATCTCACATGCCTCGGGGTAAGTCAACTTCATGAAATTTCCACCGGCCAATTGATTGACCACACATTGATTGATGGTGTTTATGCCCCGGGAGAAGGTCCGCTGAATCATGGCTTCAGTCATGTCATTGTTTGGACATTCCTTTATCATGGTCCGGTAGCGCTCCCAAATCGCATGCAAAGGCTCATTTGGCTCTTGTTTGAAAGCCAATATTTCATCTCTAAGCGTTTCCATGTGACTGGGAGAGAAGAATTTTGCAATGAACTTGTCTACTAGCTCGTCCCATGTAGATATGGAGTGGTTAGGAAGTCTTTCGAGCCAATCAAGTGCCTTCTCTCTAAGAGAGAAGGGAAACAACCGAAGCCTCAAAGCATCTTCTAAGACATTTGTCTGCTTATTTCCCCAGCATGTATCTACAAATGCCTTCAGATGCTTGTAAGCATTTTGGTGGGCGGCTCGGTGAAATAGCCCCACTGCTCTAAGAGTGTCAGCATCACATTTGTTATTTGAAAAATTCCCGCCTGGATTCTAGGCGGGACAATAGCACTGGTGTACCCCTCGTTTGGAAGGACCTGAGGGGCTGCTCTGGGAGGTGGAGGCGGGGGAGAGTCTGGAATGTCCTCATTTATATTGGCATGTCGGCCCCGTCTGGGAGGTGGTACTTGGTTTATTTCATCTTCTTGGTTGCCATATACCTCCTCCCCCGGAATGATGCTTCCCAAAGGATCCGCCATTAGAACCTGAATTGATTCAACACACACGTTAACAAAAAAAGAAAAGAAAAACACTTAACACCACTATTCACGTAGACACTCAATACCGTATAACTCCCCGGCAACGACATCAAAAAGTGATCAGCGCCCACCTACACTACTAAATAGTAGCAAGATGAGGGTCAATGCAGCTTTTACCCAAACGGGTCGGGATTGAATCCACAGGGAGTTACGATTGTGGGAGTTGAGTTCTTAAGTGATCTAGTAGTGTTTCATGCTCTTAATTGCACTTTTCATACTTTTGGTTTTATATTAAAACTACGGTTTTGGACTAATTGCAAATAGCTAATTAACTAACTAATGTCTTTTTGAGTGTTTTCTTAATAGATAAAGAGGACTAGGGCTATGACTTTCTCCTAGGTGAGTACTCAACGGGATTCCAATACCTAAGGCAAAGATGTCATAAAGGGGATTGTGATATAGCCAATGCACGGGATTACCCACTCTATACCTCTCGGTAGATTGAGTGGCTTTGCCCTAATTGCCTCTCTCTCGAGACCAATTGGGTGTAAAAATAATACAAGCAATATAGGCTAAAGTAGGGTTTTACTATCTCTAGGTTTAACTCGTTAATTGGGACTATCAATCTCTTGAATACGTCTCAATTCCTTGTTGGACTGATTTTTTAGACTCAAGTTCTCTTTCTCAAGAAGAACCCAAGTCAAATAAACACGATTAGTGTTTGCAACCACTAATTTAACATGAAAACCATAAATCAGCCCAAATACTAATTACCCATAAACATTTAAGCCTTAATTTAAAGGACCCATCAAACACCCACACTAGGGTTGAGCCACAACCCTAGCTAATGGGTTTTGGTACTCATAATAAGAGAAGAAATCAGAGTAATAGATGAAGAATAATCCATATAATTGAATTACAAACTAAAATTGAAAGATTCAATGTTAAAACACTTCTAAAATTACTCAAAATAGCGTCACATTATCGTTCACGAGCTCCTGAATATATCAGAGTACAAAAGCTAACCTAAAAATGGGAAAAGAAACTATTTATACTAAGCCAAATTTTCTTGACAAAAATACCGTTGCGAGGTCTCCGCGGACCGCACAAAATGGACTGCGGCCGCGCTGAGGTCTTTGGTTTGCAAAACTAAGTCTCTGAACTTGGCCACTGCGGTCCGCATAAAATGCATCGTGGCCGCGGTGGCTTCAGTGCGGACCGCGCAAAATGGACTGTGGTCCGCGTTGGTCTTCTGGCCTTAAAAATTAATACTCTCTGAATCTCCTCAGTGCGGACCGCGCAAAATGGATTGCGGTCTGCGGTGGTTTGGCCTTCAAAAAGTACTCTCTTAATCTCTTCAGTGCGGACCGCACAAAGTGGACTGCGGTCCGCGGTGGTTTGGCCTTCAAAAGGTGCTCTCTAAACCTCTTCAGTGCGGACCGCACAAAGTGGACTGCGGTCTGCACGGGTCAGTTGGACTTTGCTTGTGCTTGTTCTTGGTACTTGTGCATGTTTCACTCCTTTTTGAGCAGGTTGTTGACTATTTGTCACCCTTTTTGAGTAAACCCTGCAACACACACAACAAGTAAGACTTTGGGACTATTTTGCATAAAATGTCATCCAAAACTTAAGCAAGAAAGAGTGTAAATTAAGGTATAATCCCTAGTTATTAGTCCCTTCGGTTGTCGTTTCGAAGGTCTTTTCTCGACTCTATCTGGACCAACGTCAACCGCTGGTTTGGTCCGTTAAGGTCGTCCTCGTTTGCTCTCACCTCGACACAGTAACCGTTGTGTATTTCTTCCCAGGTAGTGGGGGGTATTTCATGAGCCTGCTCAACAGTTTTCTAGTCGCCCTCTACCCGCTCCTATTCTGCCCGTTCTGGAAAGATGCCACTGCCATTCCCTCTGACACGTTTGGAAGGGTCATTCTCACTTTGTTGAACCGAGCGAGGAAGTCCCTGAGTACTTCGCCGGGTGACTATTTAATGGCGAATATGTCATTCACCCTGGCTTCTGCTTTCTTGGCCCCTGCATGGGCGGTGACGAACTTGTCGGCCATCTTCTCAAATATTTCTATGGAACGTGCTGGTAGTTGTGAGTACCATGTAGGAGCTCCACCGGTTAGAGTTTTGCCGAACTTCTTCAGCAGTACCGACGACACTTGTACTTTAGTGAGGTCGTTGCCTTTCATTGTAGTGACGTTGTGGATGATATGATCTTCAGGGTCCATTGTGTCGTCATATATTTTTAAGTATGGCGGCATCTTGAATATTTTGGGTATAACATGTGGTGCAGCCTCATCGCTATACGATCGTTCCACGAATCGGCCGACATCCCATTTTGGCAGAAGTTTTGGGGTGCCTCGTATCTTACATCCCTCTCTTGGTGTTCCCTCATTTGGTCGCGGAGTTCTTTATTCTCGTTCTCCATATCCTCCATTTTTCTTAGAATGGCGGCGAGGGCGTCATTACCTGCATCATTAACAGTGTGAGTGGTACCTGTTGGATGAGGAGCGTGATGCTCGTTGGTTGTCGTTGTTATGTCAACTCGTGCATCGTTTCTACTCGCCCCTTGGGAAATTTTGATGAGTATACTGTTTAGTGTACTCGTCAGCCATGCCTTTAATAATTTGTTCACTTCTCGTGGTGCTTATTCTGTTGTGGACGTAGAGGCTCCTTTCCCATGAGAGGCGGTAACACTGCTATGAGGGGGGTGAATCACTTCGCCTAGGTGAAACACTTGGCATCACATTCTCCTTGTCACCTCCGTTAACCTCATTGGTGGTGCTTAGGAGGTTAGCAGTGAGGCCTGCTACTGCCTTCAATCTTTCTTCTCAATTTCCTGCCATGTTAGGTCGTGCAAGCAGGAAAAAGAAAGCTCTGTCGTTTTTTTAGATCTAGAAGAAACTAAAGTTTTAACTAGAAAGTCCCCACAGACGGCGCCAAATTATTTGACCAAATAGTATTAAGCTTTTTGTTAAACCAATTAAATAAGATGATAATGGGCAAATCCTAGATAAATATAATAAATCCTAGATCTGAGATTAATAGATGTCAATAATGTGAGACTGCATTCAAGGCTATTAAATACCTAGGGGGGTATTTAATGATTGTAAATGCTTGAGAAAATAATGGTAAGCAATAAATATGATAAATGACAATAAATGTAAATAGGAAGAATGATTCACCCAAATATTGAATGATGTGGATGATTCCTCCTTCTGACAACAACGTGCGATAACTAAATAGAAAAATGGACAAAATGTTTCTTGGATCGTGTGAGTGAAAAGGTAGAATAAACAACAAAATCAATCACAGTAATAAGGCAAGTTTTTCGTATTATCTCTCAAGAGTCAACCTCTTACAAGCGGTCTTATCAGAAAGTGAATCCCCTTTTTGTTCCATATCTCTTACTATTTATAAGATATATTTCTAAGAAATCCTAAAAAGTACGGTCAGGGGAATATTCGATTGAATATTCTTTTTGGTAATTCCAAGACTATCCTAGTCGTTACTACAATACTTCTCTGCTCGACCTCGATCTTCATATCTTGCTTGGCGACTTCTCACTATTAAGTCCTACTCGACCTCGACCATAACTTCTATACTTGTTCATTCGCGTTCGCTGAACTTGGTCGGATTTTGACCCGTACAATAACCATCTTCTTTTCTTCATTTGTGTAAATAATAACAATAAAATACAGCCAAATGGTTTATTTCTTTTCCCTTGTATAGCCGTCTACGAACAGTGAGAAATTGGACATATAATTGCTAGCCAATCATTTTACTTTTCAGTCTAAAAATAAGAACAATGTTACTCAACGTCATGCCTACAAAAACCCAGAATCATTAAATCCATACATGGATTAGTTATTAGTATAAGGTCCAGTTGGACAAATTCATGCATATATACCTACGTCAACAGTAGTATCCAGCTCGCAATGACAGTCAATGTTGGCAAGTTGGTAATACGGCTGCTGGCGGCTGATAAAGCTAAAGGCGTTTTCTACTTTCCAGAGAGAAGCCATTGGCAAGTTGACGAGAAAGACCCTATATAAACACACTTCACCTGTGATTTAGAGGTATTCATAAAAATTCGAAAAATCCGAAAAATCGAATCAGATCAAAAATCGAATTATATTGACCAAAATCACCCGATACTTTTTAGGTTTGGTTTGATTTGGTTTTGATTTTGAATTTTAAAAACCGATACTTTTTAGGTTTGGTTTGGTTTGGTTTGATTTTGAATTTTAAAAACCGATCAAATTTGGTTTGGGTTTGGTTTTAATAAAAAAATAACCGTAAAAAGCCGAACCAAACCGACAATAAACGTAGCTATTTAAATTTATTATTACACACATGTATATATATACACACATATATAGTATATTTTATAAAAAGATTCTAAATTTTATGGTACATATTAGTCATTTATATTTTTAGTCTAGTTCTTTGCTATTATAATAATCTAACTATTTGCTTTTACATTCTAGTTTGATTGGTAGTTTTCTTTTGCTAAGTACAAGAATTTATTTCTGTAACGACCCGG
Organism: Nicotiana undulata; assembly: GCA_005239495.1. Taxonomy (NCBI): domain Eukaryota; kingdom Viridiplantae; phylum Streptophyta; class Magnoliopsida; order Solanales; family Solanaceae; genus Nicotiana; species Nicotiana undulata. Next base: position 156,418 of record ML266438.1, read on the forward strand.
TCGGTCGTTCCGTAGAACCTGCATTATTATTATTGTTTTTGCCTTGTCATAGGTTGGTTATACTATTATGATGTGTTAGAGTCGGTTGGCTCGGGTTCGGAATGGTTGTAGTGAGAATTGAGACACTTAGTCTCTAAAAATAGCTTTATAGTTGGAAAAGTCAACTAAGGGTTGACTTATTGGTAAACGACCTCGGAATGCAGATTTTATGGCTCGGATAGCTTCATTAGGTGATTTGGGACTTAGGAGTGTGTTCAGAATATTTTTGTGATGTTCGGTGTAGAATTAGACTTGAATTGGCGAAAGTTAGTTTTTGATGATTTCCGGTCGGCAGTGAAAAATAGGCTATCGGGGTCGGAATGGAATTCCAAAAGCTGGAACAGGTTCGTAATTTTATTTTGGATGTGTGTTCAAAATTTCAGGTCAATCGGAGGTGTTTTGGATAGTCTCGGCATCGTTGGTGGAATTTATGAATTTCAAAGTTCATAGGCTTGAATTTGATGTGATTTTTGTGCTTTGATGTTATTTTGGGTGCTCCGAGAGTGCAACTAAGTTTGAATGATCATATATGATGTGTTGGTATGTTTGTTTGGGGTCCCGAGGTGCTCGGGATTGATTTCGGATGGTTAACGAGAAGTTTCGGAGTTGAAAAGTACAGCAAATAGCTGTTTGTGTGAATTCACTGTTGTTTCCGCACCTGCGAATGTTTGATCGCAGGTGTGGGCCCTCAGGAGCGCAAAAGGCTCCGCAGGTGCGAGAATTGGCCAACCCAGGAAAAACATCGCAAAAGCGGACACTTGACCGCACCTGCGAGGTCGCAGCTGCGGAAGTGGAGCCGCAGGTGCGGGATTTGCCCGGTTTAATGAGAAACCGCAAGTGCGGTCCACCTGAGCGCAGGTGCGGGATTTGCCCGGTTTAATGAGAAACCGCAAGTGCGGTCCACCTGAGCGCAGGTACGGACCGCAGGTGCGAGAATTTGGTCGCAGGTGCGAAAAGCCTGGGCAGAAAAGTATAAAAAGGGGACTTCACAATTTTTAACCCTCTTTTCACCATTATTGTGTGGGTTCCGAGCTTTTTTGAGGATTTTTGAAGGGGAAATCGTTTGTTCTGCATTAAGGTAAGATTTTTGGACTCATTAACTCAATTATATGTGATTAAGGAAAAAATTAACAGTGTTTAATTGGGGGAAATAAGTAGAAAAAGGTGAAATTAGGGCTTGAGTTTATGAAACCTTTTAGGGGTGATTTGAGGGGGCATTTGGACTCCGATTTCAGAGTTCTTTATATGTACGGACTCGTGAGATGATGAGGATCATTTTTGTATAAAGTTTGTCGAGTTCCAAGACGCGGGGCCGGGAGTTGAGTTTTGGCTAATTTCGGGTTTTGTGCATAAAATTAATATTTTTCGATCGGAATTCATTCCCTTAGCATAGTTTGATGTGAAAAATCTGATCTTTATAGATTTGGAGCAATTGGAAGTTGATTCGAGAGGCAAGCGTGTTGCTGAATAGCTTTTCGGGCTAGTTTGAGGTAAGTAATGTCTTTAAATCATGTCCTGAGGGTATGAAACTCCGGACTTTACATCCTTTCACGGTTGTGGAGTGACCCACACACTGGATGACGAGTGTGGGGCGTGCACGAATTTGAAATTTGGAAAAATGTTCCTTTTTAGGCAACTATTGAGTTGCGAAACCGCTTTTAAAGCATATGGTTATTAGTATTACTTTGTTTTGTTATACTTGGGCTGTAAGCCATGTTTGAGGCCTAGTGCCGATCTGTTTTAATCCCTTGAGGGATATTTTACTGATATTCCTCACTTTAAAATTATGATTTTACACTCAGTCTTTCTTACTAAAGTTTTTTTGACACTCAGAGTTTATTAATATTATTTCTTGAAATGAAATACTATTTTGGGTCGAGAACCCCGTTTATTTATGGCCCGAGTGGCATGTTGAGAGTGTCTGATTGGGTGAGTCCGAGGGCCAATATTGTGAGGATGTTATGATATGAGAGAGGCTGAGTGCCTGAGAGATGATTTATGCCATGATTTGGCTTGTTTATTGCGCTTGGGCTGTAGGAGCCCCTCCGGAGTCTGTACATACCCCCAGTGAGCACATGTACCTACTGAGTGCGAGTGCAGAGTGTCGAGTGATGAGTGATTGGGAGGCATGAGTGACAGTGAAGTTGCCCGAAGGGCTGATGCTGAGTGACTGTGAGGTGCTGAGTGACTGTTACTGAGTGATGGTGAGGTGCTGAGGCAATATTTCTGAGTGATGATTATGCCCGAGGGGCAGTTTTATGATGAGATTTTACTGAGTTTTGATTATGATTCGTTTCATCTTTCAAACTGATATTTTGGGAGTTTTTACTGAGACACATTTGGAGAAATATACTTGTTTCAAAGGATTTTTATGGAGTTTGGTTTTCGAACTTATGCATACTTCATTGAGACTTGGTATTTTACTATTTTGTGGATTGGTGTATTTGTTGCTGTGTGTTTCTTATTCTTCAGACTGTGATTTATTTTCATTACTACTGAGTTGGTATACTTATCATTATTCCCTGCACCTCTGTGTGCAGATCCAGGTACTAGTTCTGAGCAATAGTCACTTGTGTCCGTTCGGCTTCAGCTTTTGGGATTTCGAGGTAGCTGCCCAGCGTCCACAGCTTCTCCATTTTCCTTCCTTCATTAGCATTAGTATTTTGTTCTGAGATATTATTTATGACATTAGCAGAGTTAGTTTTATTCTTAGATGCTCGTGATCAGTTGACTCCAGTTCTGGGGAATAGTTTAGACCGTGGATGTTATTATGCCTGGTTAAAAACTTGGGAAAATTTTATACTTATTATGCTGGTTATTAATGGTTTTGAGAAATTATATTAAAAATAATGTGTAGTTATGTGATGGTTGGCTAGCCTAGTTCCACGATAGGCGCCATCACGACCTGTTAGGATTTGGGGTCGTGACAATTTCGTGTTAAAATAATCGATTTTTAATTGAGTACTTTAATTATTCATCACTATTTGATTCAATTATCATCAATATATCTTGATAAATGATAGATTTCTCGAATAAAAATTGTTTTGATAGTGTTACATTAAAATTTAGTCGCCGGAATATGCGTTTGGTAAGAAAAAAAATCGACGAATAACCGAAAAATCAACAAAAATCGAATCAAACCGATCATCGATAAAAACTGACTTAAGTGGTTTGGTTTGGTTTGGTTCCAATATTTGAAAAATAGACTTACTTAATTTGATTTCTTTATAAAATAAAGACCAACCCAAACCGAACCATGAACACTCCTACCTGTGATCACCAGTAAATTTTCAGGAAAAGTACCGTTATTGTCGTAAACCAAGAACCATTTTCAATTGAATTTATGTTCAACTCACTTGATAAAAGATGTTGTACTGAAGTTACTACTTTAATTTACAAGGTAATTATAAATAAATATTTATAATTAATATTAGTAATTCGTAATAATATAAACTTGATAACTAATCTGTGTGACAAAAGTGTACATTGTCAGCATTATAACACAATCTTTTTTCTATTATATTTATTTCTAATAATAACTTGTGGGAGTAGGAGAGATGTTTTGACTTTTGAAGGAGTCCATAGTCTACCACTTGGAACATATTCCCCATATTTATTGCACTCTCGCTTAGCCGTCCTTGTTGAGAGTTGAGACTTCAGTCACCCACTTGTTCTAATTACGTAAATAACTTCCACTTGGCCATCAATCAATCTCTTTCTCAAACGTGCTCCACTCTCCTTCCATTTTTCTATTTCATTCAATTACTCAAGTACCTTCCTACTACTCCTCTCGCAACTTCCCTCCCTTTCTCATCCTTTACTCCATCTCCCCATATATACTAACCACTTCACTCAATTACAATCACCAAGTTCTCAATTCTATCTCTTTTCTCTTCTCTCAAATTCTTTACTGACTACTTCTTTGAGTTTAGTTGATAAACAATATCATTCTTTGTTTAATTCTTTTAAGAAAAACCAACTAAGGATTCATATGGCACTTGAAGCTTTGAACTCTCCAAGAACTCCAACCCCACCATCATTTCAGTATGAAAACACCACTCTCAACTACCTTGAATCTTGGACAAAGGGTAAGAGATCAAAAAGACCACGTAGTATAATGGAGCAACAGCCTACTGAAGAAGAATACTTAGCTTTCTGTCTTCTTATGCTTGCACGTAGCGGTAATTCTACTACTTCAACGAATCTGATATCAACTTCATCAGGGTACTCCAAGAATTTGTACAAGTGTTCAGTATGTGGTAAGTCTTTTGGATCTTATCAAGCTCTGGGTGGACATAAAGCTAGTCACCGTAAACAGCTCATTAACGGAGACGTCAATGAGAACTCCGCCACAACCACCACTACCACCGCCGCTGCCACGTCAGCTAACGCTGTTACTGGGAGGACTCACGAGTGTTCCATTTGCCACAAGAGTTTCCCGACTGGACAAGCTTTGGGTGGTCACAAAAGGTGTCACTACGAGGGAAAGGTGACGTCATCCGACGGTGTGGGGTCTACGAGTAGCCAGCGTGGATTTGACTTGAATATTCCGCCCTTGCCGGAATTTTGGCCGGGATTTGGCTCCGGTGAGGATGAGGTGGAAAGTCCTCATCCAGCTAAGAAATCGAGACTATTCCCGCCAACTAAACTTGAATTATTCTGAGAAGTATTGTTCGTCGATTAGTTAACAATATAGTAGTACTACGCCTTTGGGGTGGGCCGGAACTTTTTTTCTTTTTTTGGGGGCGGGTGGTTAATGTCAAATTCACTTGGTGAGAGTGATAATTTGATTATTTAATTGATTCAATTTATTTTTTGAACTAATTTCTCTGGTTATGATTTTGTTCTCTTAATTATTGTACATAAAGCGAGTAGTCAGTCTATATTGTTAACGCGTTTACTATTTATATACGACTTTTCATGATTCACATTGATAAATTATTATACTAATTTTTCTTTGTAGAAAAAGATAGAGTTAATATTTAGAAATTTACTGGCGCATTGAAAGTGGTCAATTCTGATTTCACTATATAAACCCCATATTTTACCAAGTAAATGATATAAATGGTAATTAGTCGAAGGCTAAGAGTGAAGATATATAATGAAAAATTCGAGAACAAAATATCAAGTTAATACCCACTCTTATTCCCTCTACCAAAGAGAGATGGAGATTCCTCTTCCATACTCCTAAGATTAAAGAAAACAACTAGACCCTTAGAATTCAATGTTGACAACGAGGGAATGGTGTGAGTAATAACCCGTTTGGCCAAACTTCTAAAATTAACTTATTTTGAGAAGTGCTTTGTTCAAAAATACTTTTTAAAAAGTGTTTTTGGTGAGAAGTAGTTTGAGTTTGGCTAATTAATTTGAAAAACACTTTTAAGTAGTAATTAATGTTTGATCAGGCTTTTGAAAACTGCTTCTAAGTGTTATTTTCTCAAAAGTGCTTTTGGAGAGAAACTATTTTTTTCTGCTTCTCCAAAACTGTTTCTGCTTCTCCTCAAAAGCACTTTTTTCCATCCAAAATCTTGACCAAATACCTCAATTTTTGACCATAAGTGTTTTTGACCAAAAAAAATACTTTCGACCCAAAAAAAAACTTGGCCAAACACACTAATAATATAGGTCGTGGTTGGAAGTCGCACGTTGTATTTAATGTCAAGCTAAGTGGGTTGACAAATGATTGCTGCCATCAACTGTAATCCTCTAGCCTATTATAATACTCTTCAATCACCGATCTATTTGCCAAGAAAATTGCAGCTTTATGTTTGGCAACTGAATGGTCCAATAGGATGCCGCCGATGTAAAGAGTATACCCAATACCAGCCTAATTTGTTTTTCTCCAAGGAACAGTCAAAATTGTATTAACTTGAACTAGTATAAGTACCCGCACACAAATTACTTTAAATTGTAGCGTAGGTTATTTGAATCATGTGTAATAATCTTAAAATATAAACTTCTCAGATAAAAATTATATAACATTAGATATTAAATATGAAGTAGGATATGAAACTATTTTTTCAAATCTCGTAGTGCATAACCTATTTTTTTTATATTTGTAGCAACCTAACCCCTTGATTTTAGTTTTGCATTTCGTTTCGCTGTCAATATTAACGAATACTAAACATATTGTCACGACCCAAATCCTAATTCAGGTCGCCATTGGGCCCAACAGCGGGGTTAGGCAAGCCGATATAACTTTCACTAAGTGAAACCCTTCCCATTCGATCAAACAAGTCAATGGTTACAAGTTTATAACAACTAACATGATACTAGCCTTGACTGAAGGTAAAATCATAGTAGATACAAGGCCGAAATAAAAACATTCACATAGATATAAATCCCAAAACCTCAAAAATATATACCGCGTGTGTGCCAGGAACTAGTGTCACGGGAAACTACTGAATATACAATGACTACAACATATACATGGTCTCAGTCTCAATGAAATAGACAAAGAGCATAACAAAAGAAACTCCAGGGTGCTGCTAGGAAGTCGTCAGGAAAGCAGCTCACCGTGAAGTATGACCACGCTATCAATATTTGGCACCGGCCTGAAAATCAGATGGACCAGCCTCCGGACCTGTACAGACAAGTACAAAAAAGGAAAGAAAGTGCAGCATGAGTACATATATATAAATATGTACCCAGTGAGTATCCCGTCTAATCTCGAAGAAGTAATGACGAGAGGTCGACTCGATACTCACTAAGGTCCAACAGTCGTAAAGTAAGCAGGATGTAAAGAAAACTGTAGGCAAGTAAAACAAATAATCAAGTACATCAATATCCGGCATCAAATAACAATCTCAAATAAAACAAGTTTGGCATCCGCCGTGGCGTACGACCCGCTCCCATATGGTACTCAATCTCGCCGTGGCGTACGGCCCGATCCCACCCTGGTAGTCTCAATATCGTCGTGGCGTACGACCCGATCTCACCCTGGTAGTCTCAATCTCGCCGTGGCGTATGGCCCGATCCCACCCTGGTAGTCTCAATCTCGCCGTGGCGTACGACCATATCCCATCCCGTGATTCTCTTATCACACTTAAATCAAGCCAAGTATCACAATGTTCAAAGACAACAATACCAATCACACAAGTATACAAGTTATATTTATGCTACAATAGGGGAAAACAATTAGCATGTTGTGTCCTAACTACCCAGACGAAGCAGTAATAGCCACTACGTACAGACTCTCGTCACTCGGTGCGTACGTAGCCCCCAAACAAGATCACATAGCAAACAAGGTTACCTAGAGGGACAATTTCCCTCTTACGAGGTTAGAAAGGAGACTCACCTCGATAAAAGCACTCCTCGGACCAAGGACCGGATCAAAAGATGCGCCCGAAATTCCGAAACTACTCTTGACGGCTCACAACTAGCCAAACATAGCATAATTGAGTCAATTCATGCTTCAGGAATAAGAATTAACAAGAAATTCCAAAATATAGTATTCTTGAAGGTTTTTGAATTTTCGACCCCGGGCCCACGCGTTCGGATTTTGAAAATTCTCGAAGGAATGAATTACCCGAAGCCTAAGGATCGTAATTACCTAATTTATTTAGGAATTCATGGCTAAAAAGGAATAATTCACTAATTATCAAAGCCCTAGAAATTCCTACCAACTTTCATGATTTTTGTTTCTTTTAGGAATTAACCCATTAAATTCCATGCATAATTGTGAGAAATAGGAGAGAATTGCTTACCTCTTCAGTGGGTGGTTGTGGGAGGTGTTCTTCAACCTTGGGTGCTCTCTAATGGAGGTAAAAGATGACTAATGAGGAAGACAACCCGTAATTGAGCATTTAAATACTGCCCAGGAAAACCTTCATTGCGATCGCGTCATCAGGCCTGCGATCGCGGAGAACAAATGACCCTGGCCCCCAGGAAGAACTATGCGGTCGCATAGATGGGGCCTGCGATCACCGAGGGTAGGGAGGTAGGCTTATGAGATCGCAGGAGTGAGGTCTGCGACCGCAGAGAGGAACAGGCAGTAGGGGGGGTAGGTAGGTGACTTGTGCGGTCGCATGGGTGAGTCTGCGTTCGCAGAGAGTTGGGAAGGGGACCTTATGTGATCGCAGAGTTATGTTTGCGATCGCAGAGAACATTGGATGGCCCAGCATAATTACTTCTTTGCGATCGCAGAGAAGGAAACCAGACAAAAAAAATTCTGGTTTTTCTAACTTAGCTCTCGGGGGTCTAAAACACCCCCGAGCCCCCCGGGACCCCGTCCAAAAGCACCGGCAAGTTTGTATTCATGATACGGACTCGCTCGAACTTCCGGAACATGAACAACAACAACGGAACTCAAAATTCAACCCCAAAACCAAATTAATCAAACTTAAGTACTTTGAAATTCTAGAATTCATTACATTGCGCCGAACGGGTCTATACTACTCGGAATGACCCCAAATTTTGTAGACAAGTCATAAATGACTATACGAAACTATTGTCGGTCCCGAAATTCCATTCGGACCCCGATAGCATGAAGTCCCGTGGCCAATTTCTAAACTTAAGAAAATCATGATTTCCATTTCGGGCGCCGAAATGCTCCTGGGTCATCAGAAACTCGAGACGAACATACGCCCAAGTCCGAAATCATCATACGGAGCTACTGGAGCTATCAGAACTCGATTCCGAGGTCGTTTGCTCAAAATGTTGACCGAAGTCAAACTTGGCCAAATATGCCAACCTTAAGGACCCAGGTGTTCCCAAACCATCCAATTCATTCCCAAATCTCGAATCACCCGCTCCCGCGAGTCATAAAGCACGAATAGCCGCTATGGAAGGTTTCATTTAAGGAAATGGGACCCTAATACGCAAAACGACCGGCTGGGTCGTTACACATATCATGTTGTGATCTGTCTTGTTTGAGCACAATAGATCATATTATTTTAACAAACTTCTTATTATAGCTTTATTTTTACCTAAAAATTAAATATGTCTTATTCATCATATTATTGTACACAAATTCTTTTTTCTTTTGTTGTTTTTCTACAGTTATTATATTATTTATTATTTAATATTATTGTACTGTCATATAACATTTATTAACTTAATAATTAAATTAATGTATTGCTTATTATTCTTTTAATAGTCTTTAATAAATAAAAATATTTTATTTTTGAAATGGTAATTTTATGCTTGTATCCTCTCATTCGGAATTTTTTTAATAAATTAAATTTAATGCAATATTATTATATGTAATTTAATTTTTTTTAATTTATTTATTTTTAAATTAATTTAGTGTATAAGTATCCTCACACTATCTCTATTTTTAAATATTCTCTTCCCTACTATAAATTTTAATTAGTTTTTACATTAATTTTTTACCTATAACCAAAATAATATCATATTTTATTTTAAGTTGTAAAATTGTTGTAGGCTAAAATATTAACACATAATATATTTGATGATTATGTTCCAAATGTATTGAGTTTTTTTTTTATAATTATTTTTGATTTAGATGCAGTTAAATTTATTTTTTTTATCTTTAAGATATAAATTTATTATTAATAAAATTACCTATATTAGAAATTTATTTTATATTCTCAAAATTTGATTTTAATATTAGAAAAATAATTTATTAATTGTTTGAACATATCATCTGTATGTATAATGTAGTAATATGTTTAATGTCATTTTATTTATTTTTTTGTAATATTTTCCAAAATAAAAAAATTATGAAATAAAAAAAAATCTCATCTCAAATTCAAATAATTCTTATCATTCTCTTTTCTAAATTGGAACACAGTTTCAAAAAATTATGCTAAACTTTCAAACTTATACTAACTACACTCAGTTCAGATATTAATCATAGAAAAATATTGTCTTAGTTGTTTGAACACATTATATCTAAATATTGTAGTAATATTTTCACTATCAGCTTATTTCTTATGTAATTTTCTTTCTTTTTAGCTTTAATATAAATTTAATTTTTAATTTTCATTAGTATAATTACCTATTTAGAAATTTATTTTGTATTTTAGTTATTTTTTTCATAAATAAGACTTCAATTTCGTGATAGCGCCATAGTTTGAGCATTCTAATCATAATTTCAACAACTTTCTAATTTCAAATTTAATTAGCCTTTCCCTTTCTAATTTTAATTTTGTATATTTAATTTATTTTATTTTCCAAACTTATGATTTATAAATATCCTCACATTATCTCTAATTTATTTCTATTATTCAATATTTTTAGTTTTTGATTTTATCTATTAAACTTGAGTTACGTGGACCTATTCATATTATGACTTTTCTTATCATAATATAAAAACTTTCTCATCTCAAATTTAAATAATTTTTACCGTTTTTTTCTATGATAAAAAATCTAAAAAACAAATTTCTCTATTTATTTTTTATTTTTGATATTACATTATTCAATATCTAATATTATTACATTGTTATGTGGATTTTTATTAGCTTGTTTGAATTTATTATCTATTTCTACCACACTCATTCTAATATATAGATAAAAATTTAAAAAATTTCTCAAATTGAAATAAGTTTTATTATTCTATTTTATAAATTTGACTGCATTTTCAAAAAATATGTTATGCTTTCAAACATAAACTAACTACACTCAATTCAAATATTAATCACAAAAAAATATTTTCTTAATTGTTTGAACCCATTATATCTCAATGTTGTAGTAATATTTACGTATAAAATATTCGTTTGCCCGATTTATCAATATTTTTTTTGGTAATTAAAATTTTGTATTATTCACCTAGAAAACATTACAAAGCCATAGCTAATTAACACAATTAGCTATCTCCTCTCTAACTATCTATGTCTCTCTCCTATTTACAAAAAGTTCTCACCTTACATTTTAAAACTCAAAACTCCGTAAAAATTCTTGAACTCTATGGCTAGCTCTAACATAAAAAATATATACAATTTCGCGAACAATTGCTTCCCAACCTCTTGACTTCTCTTCAAACACTCTATGATTCCTTTCCATCCATATAGCATATATATATTCTGCATATACCAGTTTGAATATTTGAGCTTGATTTGATTTTCCTTTAGCACTCTTAGCTGCCCATTCAACATGTTGATTCCAGTCTGCTGGTACTTGTTTCCACTTTAACCAGTTCTGCATTTTCCTCCATATGGCTTCGGCAAAGTTACACTTAACAAACAAATGTTCTTTTATTTCCATCTCAGCTCGACATAAAGCACATGTAGTATCCACTGCCATACCCCATCTTGTTAGCCTATCAGTTGTTGCCAACCTTCCTTGTAAATGTATCCACATTATAAAGCTTGCCTTAGGTCTAGCGTCATTCTTAAACATAAGGCTTTCCACAATACTGGACTCATTTCAGGAAGCAGTTTATAGTATATGTTGTTTATCATACTCCTTGTAGTCTTGTTTCCAGTTATCAAAAATAGTTTATTCTTTGCTTCCAATATCTTCCTAGTTATCTAGCTGGCTTGTGTTGGAGTTTTAACTTCCATCAATGTCTTGGCTTTGATATAGTAAGTATGTATCCACCTAATCCACATCTTGTCTTGCTTGTGAGCAATATCCCAGCAAATCTTGATTTGAGCAGCTTGGTTCCACAGTTTCATATTGATAAGTCCTATGCCTCCCATAGATATAGGCATACAAACTTTATCCCATGCCAACCGAGCTTTCTTGGTGATTTCATTGCTGCCTGACCACACATAGCTTCTACAGTAGGCATCAATAGTCTTCAGAACCTTTGAAGGAATGAGAAAAAGCTGAGCCCAATATGCTTGTATACCAAACAACACTGATTTGACTAAATGTTTTCTTCCTGCATAGGAAAGTTTCTTTGTTGTCCATGAAGTAATTCTAGCTGTGATCTTCTCTATAAGAGGCTGTCATTGCAATATAGATATCTTCTTTGTAGATAAAGTCACTCCCAAATATTTGAAGGGCAGGTTTCCATGCACAAATCCCATATGATCCAGTATACTGTCCTTCACTTCCTTCTTTACTCCTCCAAAGTATACACAGCTCTTCCCAAGGTTAGCTTGTAAACCTGAAGTTTCTGAGAATACCTTGAAACATTTATAGAGGGCAGTCACAGAGGATAAGTTTCCTTTAGCAAACAACAGCAGATCATCTGCAAAGCTAGCTGTGTGACACTAAGTTTTGCACATCTTGGCTGAAACTGGTACACCTTATTCTCTTTCAACTCATTCAATTGTCTACTAAGGTACTCCATAGCTATAGCAAATAGATAAGGAGATATTGGATCTCCTTGTCTAAGTCCTCTAGCTGCATCAAAAGGAACAATTTGTTCACCATTAATTACCATAGTATAATGGACAGTTTGTACACATTCCATTATCCATCCCACAAACTGATCAGGGAATCCAAGTTTACTTAACATCTGTCTCACAAAAGGCCATTCAATAGAATCATATGCCTTTTGCAGATCAATTTTGATCATGCATCTAGGAGATATATTCTTCCTTGTATAAGCTTTAACTAGCTCATGATCAAGGAGGATATTGTCAGCTAGTTTCCTTCCTGGAATAAATTCAGCCTGAGCTTCACATATGATATCTGCTACCGCTTGTTGTAATCTGGCAGCAAGGACTTTGGCAATTATTTTATACAGAACCGTGCAACATGCAATAGGCTTGTATTCCTTCACAGTATTTGGCTTGGCAGTCTTTGGAACCAGTGTAATTGTTGTGCAGTTAATTTCCCTATAAATTCTCCCTATTTTGAAAAACTCCTTAACAACATCAATAACTTCAGTCTTCACGAGGGGCCAAACTTTCTTGAAGAAATAGGCATTGTATCCATCTACTCCAGAGGATTTATCATTCCCTATTGAAGAGAGGCCATCATAGATCTCCTTTTCAGTTACTTCTGTACATAGATTGATTCTTTGTCGCTAATTAATAACTGAACCTTTCTTCATAGTCTGTCTGTTGACTGCTGGTAATGAATGTGCTGCAGATCCCATCAAGCTTTTGTAAAACTTGATAATCTCTTCTTTGATTTCTTCTAGATCTAAAGGTCTCCTGTTAGTAAGTGATGTGAGCTATGTAATCTGTTTCCTCTGAGTCCTCTCTTTTACCAGTGCTGAGAAATACTTGTTGTTTGAATCACCAAGCTTGATCCATCTTGCTTTAGCTTTCTGTTGAAGTGCACTCTCCTCCACTAGTGACCATTTCTCCAGCTCCTGTATCAACTTCCTTTCCTTTACATGTAGATCCATATTATTTCTCAACTGGGATTTCTCCTGAATGTTCTTGAGTTCTTGCCTTGCCTTTTCTATTTTTGAAGTGATGAACTTAAACTCTGCATTATTCAACTTCTTCAAAATTGGTCTCAACTCTTTCAGCTTCATCCATATGTTCTTCATGCTATTAGTATTTGATGTTTTCTTCCATATTTCTTCTACAATTTTCATGAAGTCCTCATACTCAGCCCATATATTAAAGAACTTGAAAGGGACTTTTATATTATGATCTGTATTCACCATTGTAAATAGCATAGGTGCATGGTCAGAAATAAAAGGCTCATCATATTTCATTACCATATGTCCCAAGCCATCATATATATATTCGATCATCATTAAGTTGTTTAATAGACCATGTATAGTAATCTCCACTCCACTAAACTTCTGTTAAAAGTGAATCATGCATGCATTCATAATACTCTTTAACTTCCTTATAAGTGATTGGGTTGCCATATAATCTGTCATTTTGGTAAAGTACTGCATTGAAATCTCCAGCGACAAGCCATCGTTTGTTAATACCCCCAGCTATTTCTTTCAAATTCTCCCATAGTGATCTCTTGTGTTCAACAATGTTGAAGCCATATACAATGGTAAGGAAACAGTTAACCCCTACCTTACTTATGACTTCACAATGTAGGATTTGTGCTTCAGCCCTCACCAGATTAACTTCAATCCATTGTATATCCCAAATCAACCAAATTCTACCATTAACTGCAACCTGATAATTGTCATACATCTCCAATGTTGGTGCAACTTTTTTCTTGATCTTCTTATGATTGTGCTCCTTTATTCTTGTCTCTATAAGCCCAGTTAATCTATTTTTTTCTTCTTCATATAGTTCCTCAATTCCTTCTATTTATATCTCTTATTCAATCCCATAACTTTTTATATTAACCAAGTCATCATATGGATCCCCCTCCTCTATCCAGAGGCAGGTCTTGATCTTCACTATACTCCCAATGTAACACTCCAAATCCATTTTTAGTAGGTACAGAACATAACATAGGAAAATTCTGCAGATTGAATTATGGGCTCTCAATAACTTTTCCTTTATTCTTTCTAGTCTGCTCTTGTCTGCTACCATCAGGGGTGGCTTCTTTATTCTCACTTACTTGTATAATCTGTTTCTCCTGCTCCTTAGCTTGTTCTGTTTGCACCACATTTGCCAAAGTTGGTTGTATAGGTCCTTTGTATCTCCATTCCTGTGTGACAATTTTGTTTCTTTTTCTTCTGTGTTGAACTTTTTTCTGGCCATCATCAATCACTTTTTCCTTGCACTTGTGCCCAACCACTTGACAAACTCCACAAAAATATGGTTTCCAGTCATATGAAACCTGTTGCTGGAAATACTTTCCTTTTGGATCAATTATTGTAATTTCATCAGGAAGAGGCCTACTAACATTTATTTCTACTAGCATTCTCGCATAAGAAATCCTTGATTGCTTTGTTGTAAACTCATCCGCAAACACAGGAGTCCCTAGAACACTTGCAATTCTGCTCAATGACTTACTGCCTCAGCAATTCATAGGCAAATTAGGGAATTTCACCCATAGGGGGATCTCAGTAGGAAACTCCTTACTGAAATCAAAGTCTGTTGTCCATGGCTTCAATATTATGGGTCGATTACTAATAGTATATGGTCCATTGTAATATATAGCATGCATATCAGTTATAGAACTAAATCTCACCACATAGTACCCCTCATCATGCAAATATACTTCTGGATCTGCAATATTAAGCCAATTTTGAGTAATGTACCTGATCATGATGTTATAACCAGGAGTTTCTCCAATTACATATGCTATTAAATTTTAATTTTATTTTAACTTACTCCAAAGTATAAATAGTTGTTGATACCCAATTTTTCTTCAAATTATTTTTAAATTTGCATATATGCCTTCAAAATCGCTTTTTATAATAACTGGCATTTTCCCCATAATTTCACGTATGTTATTAATTTCTTTTCCAATTTATTCAATATTTTTATTCAATAATTATACATAAATTGTATTACAGATAATTTTCAAATATTTCCCAGCTCAATACAGTATTTTAATCCTATTGTGATTTAATTATTTCATAAATTAGCAATTTTGGCATTATTTAGCTCTAATTACAGTGATTTTACAATTATGGCCCAATTATACATTTTACACCATTTAAATCAATAATTTGGCATTATATATATATTTTTTAATATCAGCTAATCACCTTAATTTCATTTTACTTAGCATTAATTTCACTTTTTATAACTACTAGCTATTTTTATAATTATTTATCTATTCTTTATGGGTATTTAACTAATAGCCACTTTTAAATCTCAATTATAGCCTAAATTGAACCCAATACCCCAACCGATCTGATCCAATTAACCCAGCTCAAAACCCAAATTCCTACCCGGCCCAACCCCACAACCAATCTGAGCCGTTGATCAAATTAAATCAACGACCCAAACTAGTGTTACCATAATTAACTAAGACTAACACCCCCGACCCCTCATTTCACTCGATCTCTCATCTCTCTACTCTCTCTCTCTAACTCTCTAACTCTCTAGAGACTTCCAGTCTCCTCTCAGCCTCCGATGAGGCCCTTCGTCTTCTCCGGCCGTCTCTTCGCCGGAGGCCATGGAATCCTCACCATCCTACTGACTCTTATGGCTCTTTTACGCCGGTAATGCTATCCCTAAGGCCCTCAAAGGACGAGGACCAGTCTACTCACACCTAGGGTTTGTTCCTGCTTGCTTTAGGCCTTCAGGGCTCGATTTTGAGTAATATCTTTCCATCTTTTGCCTAAACCCATGGGTTTCTAGGCCGGTATCTTCATATCTGGGTTCACCCTTTAAACCCTAACTTCTGAATCTTCCGATTCTTTTAGATCTGTGATGGATCTATGCGTCTTTTAAGGTTCCCATACGTTTTCCTCAAAAGATTTCTTCGATTTCAAATGATTTCTTCATTTTCCTAACTAGGGTTTCAAAACACTTTTGCAAAACGATTTCTTTTCGATTTTTAGAAATTACTTTGTGATTTCTAGCATGTTTAAACATCACCTAAGTCTTTTCTTTTGTTCGATTCATTTTAGTTAAGAAACCCTAATACCTCTGGGTTCGATTTGAAGGTTTGATTCTGTTTGCAATGTTGTTCGCGGGTCCCTCATGAACTTTCTGGACTTTCACGAATGTCCTATGTGTTCTATGCTCCTTGCTCTAAATCTGTTTCTAAGGTTTTTGAATCTATACTGTTCTTTTAACTACTTGCTTAGGGTTTCTCTCATTTTTTTGTTCAACTCATGCTATTTATCGACTAATAAATCTGATTATTCGTTTTATTGATTACTGGTTCTGTGCATTTTTTATAAAAGCTGTGATACCTTCCTTGAATCCGTGATTTTGTGTATTTTCCTTATAACTCTCTATTGATTTTCGAATTATTTCCTTGTTTGTGTGATACTTTCCTTAGTTAGTATTGACCCCCTGTAATTTTCAATCTCATGCGTGATTCTTTGAACCAAATTTCAGAATTAAAATTGTACTCCACCCTATTTATGTGCACAAATATGCTGTTAATTATTTGACATATACTTTCCTTATTTGAAATATTCTGTATTTAGTCTTTATAACATGCTACATGATTTTAATACTCCTAATATGGTAAAATCAGTCTTGTAATTGATTCTTTTCCTTGTTTAATATAACTTGTATCCGTTTGAACCATGACTCCCTAATTAAAGAGAGTCCGGTTCTTTAATTGATTCTGATTGAGGTTCTTCCTAAAACTTTGTTAAATTAGTACTTCTTACCTTATTTCTCTGGCCTGTTTAAGACTATAAATGCCTCTACTCTCATTAGCATAGCACATGAACATATACCTTGTTCTACTCTCTTTTACTCACACACACATTCTACTGCTCTTGTCTTGATTGCTTGTTGTTACTAGTCGGCTGGAAGCCAAGACTAGTCATTCTACTTGCTTACTACTTACTCTGTATTTTTTGTCTTCAACTGGTATGTTTCTAATTTATATTTAAAGTCTCCAAAACAATATGTTTATCTGGGTACTACGATTCATCTTGTTTCTGATCTTCTTTTACTTATGGCTTTGTTGTCCTACTTGCAACTAATTTGGTATACTATGTTGTTTAGTTCTTAGTACCCCTCCCATTTAGCCTCAGCATGTGTACTCCTTCTTGTGTGTTTCAATGTCATCCTACTTATGTCTTCTATGATCCCTAGTGTATTACAATTGCACTGTGTGTTACCTAGTTCCCATGTAATCTTGAACACATGCTATACTCCAAACGTTTTCCTGAACCTATGTGTAACTATGTGTGTTTTCCTTTTCCCAGTCTGATTCTGTTTAATTCTTTTGGTGAACAACTGTGTTTGTGACTGTTCAGACTCAATACTAGTCTGTGACACTCTAAAACTTCTCTAATGCTAATATGTACCCTAATCTGTTTCTATGTGTCCCCAATTCCCACTGTCCCTGAGTGAAATCTATGTTTGAATGTGCTTGACCTGTTCGAGTTGTTTGCTGCTTTTCCAAAGATGTTTACATTATATTCAAGTTGTTTCATTACTGATCAAAACCTTTTTCAGAAAACTTCTTTACTTACTGAATCAATCCAGTACTGTTTTTTCCAAAACCTTTTCAAACTTATCTCCTGCACTTCACTTTATTCCTAGACTCTTAAGTTCTGCCCCCTCAGTGTGAGCACCCCTTTGGGACCCCTGAGCTCCCTCTGAGCTCTGACACACTGAGGCTGGTACTTCCACACTGCACATGTTCAATTCTTGGTTACTAAGTCTGGGTGTGAGCATTGCCCGGGTGCCTTTGAGGTCCTTAGGGAACTTTGACACACCCGGATTTTGAAAGGCTGTGAAGTACCATATGGCAATGAGGTTTGGAGGATTTGGGACTAATTGAAGGCTCCCTATAGAATAACTTCTTATTTTCTATTTTTGGTTATGTAATTCATAATCCTTGGCCTGTAATAATTTGTAAACAACTCTGGGATGGATAGTGAAAGAGGGAAAGGGATAACTTGCATGTTATAAAGGGTAGAAACCATGCTTAGGTTTACATTTCCTATTTTTGCGCAATAGAACTCATGTTTAAGGCCAATGTGTGCAAAATCATTACATTAGATACCATGTCCCTAGGTCTCATGCATCCTGTTTCTTTGACATTACTGTTATATCACCTAGAAATCCTAGTCTAGGATACAGATGTTAATAATTTGTACTTTATGCAATTCTGTCTCATAATGCCATAACCATGCCTCATAAATACTCAGAAATCCTGTCTCTAGGATAGCACTAAGTAAACTGTCACGCTTGCATCTTCTGAAACCACGATTAATACTGGACTGCTGTGCATTTAGATAACCTGTTCTTTAGGAATTCTTCATATAAATCATCCTACCTTATCTGTGCATTAGATATCATGTTATAGGGTCCTAATTGCTCAACTACACTTAGTCTAATTACTGATGCATATAAAGGGTATAAACAACCTCACTCAGTTCTCTCTAAAACAACTAGTAATACATGTGTGTTCTGAACAACATAGAACAACATGTTTAGGTAACAATCTACAACAATTTTCTAACAATTTTGATACATTGTCCCCCGTCTAGGCAAGCCTTAGGGGATTAAATTTCTAAAACTGGAAGTCTGTCTCTCTCTTGTGTGTGTTTCTTAATGCTAACAAGTTCTTTCAATCAGTAGGCAAACTGATTAGGGATTTCAAGTAATAACAAAACTACATGTCTGTTTATCCTCTGAATTCACCTAGACACCATGTCTTAGGATCTTAATTAACAATACTTCTATTATATGTGTTTGAGTCGTGTTAATTATATGCATTATTTGCGGAGGTAATTCTGATCTTCTTATATGCTCCTATGTGTTTCCCACTAACTGCAGTCCTACATGTTCTTTGCTTGTTGCCTTAGAATTTTACCCTTTTAAACCTGAGGGTCTGCCTAGTACCTACCCTTTTAGGATAGTAGTCCTAACCTCCTCCGGGACTGATAGGAAGAGACGGGTAATAGCACACAATAGAGCTCGTGACCAACACGCGCTTTAAACACCTTCACAGGGTAGGGAAGGGTAGAATATAGATATGATGACCAATGCTCTAATACCACGTGTAGCCCCTCTTCGAGGACTGTCATATCGGATATTGCATTGATGTGATCCATATTGTTATAAACCTAGGATATCCTTTGCTTTACATATTAGATTATAACTCTTTTCAAAATTTAGCCGTTCTAAAATCATTTTCAAACACATACATGCTTTAAATCCCCTCTTACTTGAGCTTTTACTTGTTATTTGTTAAACTGTACAAAATCATAAAAACCATTTGGCCGGGAACCACACTTGTGGATCCTGAGGGGTGCCTAACACCTTCCCCTAGGGATAATTTCAAGCACTTACCCTATCTCTGGTTAGAAACACTGTTGTAAATGAACCCCTAGGTGCCCCAACGCACCGTTAAAATCGTTAGGTGGCGACTCTCCAAAAAATGCAAACCCCTTTCCCAAAAGGAAAGAGTTGCCTCAACCCAAATGTCCTGAACCCAATCTCCGCGAGGAAAAAGAGGGGCGCGACAGCATGGAGAATCTGTTGGGGATTATAGGCTTTTACCATTTCAAATTGTTTTGTGAATTTTCACCTTTGCTTTGTTTAATACTAGCACCCTTTCCTATTCCCTTCTATGTGCAATTACTTGTTTATTTCTTTCAAGTAGTTACTTTTCCTCCAAAACGAAACTGACATGTTTCTTTGTTTTCCTTTGTAACTGATTTAAATCATAACTGTTTTATTTATCGATTTTCCTTAACGTGCAAAAACATGACAATTTGTTTTAATGCTTATTATTGCATAATCATGCTCAACATTCATACTCCACTCGTGCCAAACAAAATACTATAACAACGTTTGATGAGTGGTTGCACTCTTCCTATCTTATCACCCCTAAATTCGGAAAGGCTTATTTGCGGTAAAACTAGTCGATCAGCGGTGCAGTCGACGGTTCCGTGCCTTTCCCTCTTGAGTTGTCCGCTCAAGGGTACCAGTCTAAAACCCCATCGAAACCTGACTCTATTGTATTGATTTCATGCATCATGGTAAAATTTAGTCAAGCTAAAGTGTCGTCCGCACGATAGCTTTTAAGACAACCTTATCCAAAAGTCCACCGGGTTTCCCTAAACCCAAACAGACATCATCACGTTCTGTGCATTTATTTGGAGAACTAAATGCTTCCTGCTAATTATTGATGTTAAATAGTCGAGTCTGGTGGGGTAAGGGCCTAACCTTATTTGCTTTGCAGAAATATGAGGCACAAAGTCCCCAGATTCGGCATGGTCTCCAATATCCACCCAAGACTGTTGAGTTGGTGGGAAGATCTACACTCTAGCGACAAAGCTATCGTCAAGAAATACTTGGGCAACCTACCATCCCTCCTAGAAATTCAGCCTAACAAAATGGTAATAGAGGCTTCTACCTTATTCTGGGATTGCGAAAGGTCCGTGTTTCGCTTTTGGGACATTGAAATGACCCCTTTGCTGGAGGAAATAGGAGGACTGGCTGGCCTAGTGTGGGAAACTCCGGGGTTGCTGATGCCTGAAAACCGCACATGCAAAGGTTTCCTTAAGATGATGGGTCTGAAGAAGAATGAAAAATTAGTGTGCTTGAAGGAGTCGTACATTCCTTTTGACTATCTGTACGAAAGGTACGGCCACAACAAATGGTACCGTACCTACCATGAAAATTTTTCTCTTTGATAATCCAACTGAAGGATGGGTTGAGCTCTTTGATAATCTGACTGAAGAACAGGTCGAGTGGATGTTTGAGTGGTTTCCGACAGATGAGTTCATCATTCGATCCCGAGATGCATCGTTTCTGATACTGATTGGTTTAAGGGGGACATACCCTTACGTCCCTCTTCGAGTTATGAGGAAGCGGGCAGGAAGCAGGTCATACCCAAGGTCGACCAAATGAACCATCTTCGAGCAGACTTTCAAAATGATGACAGTCCTCACAACTGCCAAGCTCAGCACCTGTGGTAGTGCAAGATTATACTTGAGAAGGACACTATCGAGCCAGACAGGTATCATGCCGGTTGCACCCCTTTCTATCCTGGTTGGTTAGAAGATAATCGAGGTAATCAGAGCAAGCCAGGGTACGTCCAAGGTCACTGTGTTATAGATGAAAGGGCTGAAGCGCAAGTCAAGTTCAACCAGCTGCGCAAAAGGATCCATGAATGTGAGGATGAACACCACAAAATACACGAGTCTAACAAGAAGCTGATTGAGGAGTGGAAAGACATGGCTATCAGCACCAACAAGAGGTTAGGATACTTAGAACGAGGAATGGTTGAGCTGGAGGAGAAATTTATCAAAAGGGTCGAAGGAACTAAAGGAGGACATCTCGCCATAGCATACCTGTTGTTGGGACTTCGCGAGCTAGGAAAGTTGTTCGAGGGAAGCAGGAATGTCAAATCTGGGGAAGGTCCTTCTGGGACTAAGTAGATAGGAATGTCTTTATTTTCTGTCAATGTAATGAGGCCAAGAGCCATTAGTGACTTTTATTTATTCATTTATTTAGTGTCGTTTTGGGGATTGGTCCATTTTTTATCAATAAAATGAGGCATTTAGCATTTTAAGTTCTCCAAATCAACTTGTCGCTAGGCCTACCTCGGGCATAAAGAGATTCCCAAATTAGGATGCGCTTTACATTCCGCGCTATGTGTTTAAATACTGCAATGTCTTTTTTTTTTCATAATCCTCACTGACTTGGCTACCTTTTGTTTTTATTTCTTGTCTTTAATATTCCCCTCCCCAAAGGTTAGTTCGTGCACTCTGGCATCATCAACTTATCTCACAAGATCCAAGGGCCCTCCACCTACTCCTCCTCCTAGTCCTCCTAAAGGAAAGAACAAAGGCAAGAGTAAGATGGAAGAATCTAGCGGCGCTAGGAAAGATAATATGGTTGAACGGGTAGAGGCCACTGATGGCCGAGGTATTCAGGTCCTAAATGAGAACATGTCACCGCTGGAACAGAAACTGCTTAAATTTCAAGAAGAGCTCGATCAGGTCTGAAATCTGGCTAACCTGTCATTTTCCCTCAACATCCCAGACGTCAATGTCCCAAACACTCAAAAACCCTACACCTCCACAAAATATCCCAAGACAACAGAATCATCCCACACTTCACCATCACGCCACTCCGCCAAAGAACCAAACTCTCCCAACACAATGCAATACTTGCCACACTTCAAACAACACTCCATTACTTGTCCCAGAACCTCAGAACCCCACAAAGGACCATTTCCACAATCCCATCTATGTAGAAACCATGGCCCATTACCCTCCACCTATCCCATACATATCCGAGTCTGATGAAAAGGACCTGCTTATCAAGAACCTGGCTGAGGAACTAAGGAAGCTGACCAGCAGCGTTCAGTGTGTTGAAGGAACCAAGGGAATCGAAGGGTTGAATTATGAAGACCTCTGTATACAACCTGATGTCGAACTTCCCGATGGGTACAAACCCCCGAAGTTCGAAATGTTTGACGGTACTGGTGATCCGAGGGTCCATCTAAGGACCTATTGTGACAAGCTGGTTAGCGTAGGAAAGGATGAAAGGATCTGCATGAAGCTGTTCATGAGGAGTTTGAAAGGAGATGCGCTGTCTTGGTACATCAGCCAAGACCCCAAGAAATGGTCAAACTGGATAGGTATGGCGTCTAACTTTATGGACAGATTTAGAATCAATACAGAGAACGCACCAGACGTGTTATATATCCAGAATCTGAAGAAGAAACCCACAGAGAACTTTCGTGAGTATGCCACTCGCTGGAGGTCCGAAGCTGCTAAAGTCAGACCTGCTTTAGAGGAGGAGTAGATGAAAAAGTTCTTTGTCCGGGCTCAGGACCCACAGTATTATGAACGGTTGATGATGACCGAGAATCACAAATTCTCTGACATTATCAAACTAAGGGAGCGTATTGAAGAAGGCATTAAGAGCGGTATGGTCACGAATTTTGAAGCCTTGCAAGCTACAAACAAGGCTTTACAGTCCGGTGGTATGTCAAAGAAAAGAGACGTGGGAGCTGTAATGGTTGCACAAAGAGCCAAATCCCCACTCAAATACCAAATCTATCCAACACCTCCGCTCACATACCATCCAACCCCGAATTACCAAGCACCCTCACCTTCATACCAAGCTCCTCCACCCACTTACCAATCTCCACCACTCACATATCAACCTACTTCACCCAGATACTCACAACCCGCTCATGTTTACCATACTTACAATTATCAGCTATCTCATTACCAATCACCCCCTACCCGTCAAAACTTCCCTATACCTCGACCTAATTTTGATCGCAGACCTCCAAAGCAGTACACCGCCATAGCTGAACCCATTGACCAGCTATATGAGAAACTCAAAGTTGCCGGTTACGTCACCCCTATCCCTGCTTCCACCCATGAGAACCCTTCTCAGTGGGTTAACCCGAACAAATCCTGTGCATACCATTCCGGCATGAAGGGACACACCATCGACAAATTCCGCTCTTTGAAAGACAAGATACAATCCCTAATTGATAACAAAATCATTGTGGCAAAGGAGCCCACTCCGAACGTCCGCAACAACTCTCTGCCAGACTGTAAGGGTGGAGGTATTCATATGATTGAGATAGAAGATTATTGGGATCCCGAGGGTTCAATCGGGTTGATCGCAGAGGGTGATAACCCAAAGAAACCCGTAGTCATTCTCAACCCGATCATAGTCTAGATTCAACTATCGGTGGATGCTGAGGTAAATACGTCCATACCTTTTGATTTTGAAGCAGCACCACCCGCAAAGACACTTGTACCAATTGAAGTTGAGTTCGTATCTCCGGCAAATGCGCCCGCACCATTTGAGGTTGCAGTCTTGCCACCCAAGGTACGTGTTCCATTTGAAGTAAGGATAGCCGCACCAATTTCAGTGGCAATGTCAACCACGCCATCCTTCTATACCGATGCTATCCCTTGGGACTATACAGTCGAGGCAAGAAGGAAAGGAAAGGTCAAAACTGAATAAGCTGTCACAACACAGGGCATGACAGGAATTGGTAGAGTCTATACCCCTGAGCATCTGGCTGAATCAAGCAAGCAGGCTCCCAACCGGCCTTCCCTTATCGAAACAGGTCTAGATGACCTTTGGAGAAAAGTACAGGCTAAGAAGTATTCGATCATTGACCAGCTGAACAAGATACCAGCACAAATATCCATCCTCTCTTTGCTGCAGAATTTCGAGACGCACAGAAGCGCTTTGTTGAAAGTGTTGAGTGAAGCGTATGTACCAAACAACATCACTAGCGGGGAAATGTCCAATATGGTGGGCCAGGTGTTGGAAAGTCACAACATCACCTTCCATGAGGACGAGTTACCACCTGAAGGATTGGGGCACAACAAAGCACTACACATCACCGTGCAATGCAAAGATTATTTCATCACAAGAATCTTGATCGACGGAGGATACAGTCTTAACATTTGCCCGTTGATAACACTCAAGAAACTGGGCAAAGGTCTGCATGAGATAAAGGATGGAGCAATCAATGTGAAAGCTTTTGATGGATCTCAAAGGTCCACCATTGGGGAGATAAGCCTATGCCTGCAAATGGGACCAACTTGGTTCGAGGTTGACTTCCAGGTGATAGATGTGCCAGCATCCTACAATTTGTTATTGGGACGGCCATGGATCTATGTTGCCGGGGCCGTAGAATTAATGCTACATAAGGCCGTGAAGTTCGAGTGGAACCACCAAGAGGTGATTATTCATGGTGACAGTATCAACCTTTTTACAACCGCCAGACTATTTCGGTGATCGGAGGAAGAGGAAAGTTAGGTGGAGAAACTTACCACCATATTGAATGGGTCAATGCCATCGACAAGGACAAATGGTGGGATAGCAAGATCGAGAGTATATTAAACTAGAATGGGTACGAGCCTAGCAAAGGGCTCGGTAAGAGCCTTCAAGGAATCTCCAAACCTATCAAGATAAAAAACCATGGAACCACTTTCGGTCTGGGATATGACTATACTTGAGAAGAGTACAACGACTGGTCGCCACCTTGGCGCGGTCCTTACTACGCATTGGAGCATCCGATACTTAATCTGGAGCAGACCTTCAAGCAGGCCGACATTATTTATGGATCAGACAAAGAAGAAGCGCTTGCAGCGATGAGGAGTTTGTTCCTGGAGGACGATGATATGGATTGATGTGTTATTCTCGAGGAGGAGGGGGAGGAAGGCCCTTCCATACAGGCTGTAAGAAGAGGGACATACCTCAAGAATTGGTCTATCAAGACAACCAAAGCCCGACGAGCCTCGGGGTAGCAAGGCTAAAACAAGCATTACTTACTGTTTTATTTACTAAAATGATTTCCCTTTCCGCATTTTTTCAATTCCTGCAATAAGATCTTCAATGCTCAAAATAGTTATTCAATTTATCAAAGCATTTCCTAATTTTTCTTATGAATCCGATATTTATTGCCATTGTTTTCTCTCATTACTTTTTCTATACAGCATTACTATTACTTGTCTTGATGAACCGGTGACTGTGACATGCAATGAGACAACGCAACAAACAAACAACGATTCAGATGAAGATGATCTACCCGACGAGATTGTCAAAGAAGTTTGGGAAATTCAGAAAATGTCAAGGAAACACGGATAAATATTCATTTGTCACCGACAGAGAAGAAAGAATACACAGAGTTTTTGAAGGAGTATGAGGATATATTCGCTTGGTCGTATGATGACATGACTGGACTAAGTACGTCTATTGTGGCTCACAAACTGCCAACCAATTCAATGTGTCCACCAGTAAAACAAAAGCTCAAGAAGTTCAAACCCGACATGAGTTTGAAAGTCAAAGAAGAAGTTACCAAGCAGATCAACGCCAAAGTTCTTCGGGTAGTTGAATACGCGACATGGTTAGCCAACATTGTACCTGTGTCGAAGAAGGACGGGAAGGTCATAGTCTGTGTCGACTACCGGGATCTCAACCAGGCCAGTCCGAAAGATGACTTCCCCTTGTCAAATATACACATCCTAATTGACAATTGCGCCAAGCATGAATTACATTCATTCGTGGATTGCTTCGCTGGCTACCATCAAATTTTGATGGATGAGGAAGATGCTGAGAAAACGACTTTCATTACGCCGTGGGGAGTATACTGTTATAAGATGATGCCATTTGTCCTGAAGAATGCAGGGTCCACTTACATGAGGGCTATGACCACTATCTTCCACAACATGATCCACAAGGAGATAGAGGTATACGTGGATGATATTATTATCAAGTCTAAGAAAGACACTGACCATATAGAAGATTTGAGGAAGTTCTTCAATAGGTTGCGAAAATACAATCTGAAACTGAACCCCGCGAAGTGTGCATTCGGGGTTCCTGCTGGGAAGTTGCTGGGGTTTATTGTGCGCCGCCGGGGAATAGAACTGGATCCGTCAAAAGTCAAGGCCATTCAAGAGCTACTGTCGCCAAAGAACAAGAAGGATGTGATGAGTTTCTTGGGGAGACTTAATTACATCAGTCGGTTCATAGCACAGTCCACAGTTATTTGTGAGTCGATTTTCAATATGATGAACAAGGACGTCGCGACCAAGTGGATCGATGATTGCCAAAAGGCCTTCGACAGAATCAAGGAATATTTGTCAACACCGCCAGTCCTGGTACTGCCTGAGCCGGGTAGGCCTCTATTACTCTACCTTGCAGTGTTAGATGGAGCATTCAGCTGTGTTCTAGGGCAACATGATGAAACAGGAAGGAAGGAGCAAGCCGTTTACTATCTCAGCAAGAAGTTCACTCCATACGAGGCCCGGTATTCTCTACTGGAACGCACCTGCTGCTCTTTGACTTGGGTCGCTCAAAATCTGAGGCACTACTTCTGTGCCTACACCACAAATCTCATATCAAGGATGGATCCCTTGAAGTACATCTTTCAGAAGCCCATGCCCACTGGCAAGCTAGCCAAGTGGAAAATCCTGCTGAGCGAATTTGACATTGTCTATGTGACCCAGAAAGCAGCCAAGGGACAGGCACTGGCATACCATCTTGCTGAAAATCCTGTAGACGAAAAATACTAACCTTTGAAAACATATTTTCCTGATGAAGAGGTATCATTTGTAGGAAAAGACATTGCAGAATCCTACGACGGTTGGAGGATATTCTTTGATGGAGCAGCAAACTTCAAGGGAGTCGGTATTGGAGCAGTCTTAATATCGAAAACCGGTCAGCATTATCTGGTATTCGCCAAGCTCAGGTTCCCCTGCACCAACAATATGGCAGAGTATGATGCCTGTATCCTAGGGCTCAACATGGCCATTGACATGAACGTCCAAGAGTTGTTAGTGATTGGTGATTCAGACTTATTAGTACATCAGATACAAGGAGAATGGGCAACCAAGAATTCCAAAATACTACCATATCTGCATCACGTACAAGAATGAAGAAAGAGGTTCACAAAGAAAGAGTTCCCGCATGTCCCTAGAATCCAGAACGAGTTCGCCGATGCTTTGGCTACTTTGTCCTCAATGATTCAGCATCTGGACAAAAATTTCATTGACCCTATTCCGGTAAAGATTCACAATCAGCCGACTTACTGTGGCCACGTCGAAGAAAAGGCAGACGGAAATCCTTGGTTTCATGACATCAAGGAATTTTTCGCAAAAGGTGATTACCCGGAGCTTGCGAATCCCACTCAGAAACGCACACTACGGAGACTGTCAAACAACTTCTTTCATAGCGGAGGAATCCTGTATAGGAGGACTCCCGATTTGGGACTATTAAGGTGTGTTGACGCAAAGGAAGCATCAAAACTACTAGAGGAAATTCACGCTGGGACCTGCGGCCCACATATGAACGGTTTTGTTCTGGCAAAGAAGATATTCCGAGCTGGTTACTTTTGGATGACTATGGAAACGGACTGCATCCAATATGTCCGAAAATGCCACTGCTGTCAAATACACGGAGATATGATAAAGGTACCTCCAAATGAACTCAATGCAACAAGCTCGCCATGGCCGTTCGCCGCCTGGGGCATGGACGTTATTGGACCAATCGAGCCTGCCGCCTCCAACAGACACAGGTTCATTCTGGTAGCCATTGATTACTTCACTAAATGGGTCGAAGCAGCCTCCCACAAAGCAGTTACTAAGAAAGTTGTGGCCGACTTTGTCCGCGACCACATTGTTTGTTGGTTCGGAGTTCCAGAGTCGATCATCACCAACAACGGTTCTAATATCAACAGTGACTTGATGAATTCCATATGTGAAACTTTCAAGATCAAACACAAGAATTCCACGGCTTATCGACCTCAAATGAATGGAGCCATAGAGGCCGCTAACAAAAACATCAAGAAGATACTAAGGAAGATGATAGAAAGGCACAAGCAGTGGCATGAAAAGTTATCATTCGCCCTATTGGGATACCGCACCACAGTCCGCACATCAACAAGGGCAACTCCCTATATGCTAGTTTATGGTACAAAAGCTGTTATTCCTGCCGAAGTTGAGATTCCATCTCTAAGGATTATCCAAGAAGCCGAGCTCAGCGATGCAGAATGGGTAAAGAACCATTATGAGCAACTAGCCCTCATAGACGGAAAGAGAATGAATGCGGTCTGTAATGCTCAACTTTATCAGAACAGAATGACTAGAGCCTTCAACAAGAAATTCAAGCCGAGACGATTCACGCCAGGGCAGCTGGTGTTAAAGAAAATCTTTCCACATAAAGATGAAGCCAAGGGGAAATTCTCTCCCAATTGGCAAGGCCCGTACATAGTTCATAGAGTGCTGACAGGAGGAGCACTTATACTTGCAGAAATGGACGGAGAAGTCTGGCCAAAACCGATCAATTCAGATGCAGTCAATCGTTATTATGTGTAATCCTTTATGCTTCTATCAATGATGTAAATTGAACTACGCCTGACCTGATTATCGTTTAAGAGGGGATACGTAGGCAGCCCTATAGGTTCGGTCACAATTCAATAAAAATTCATTTTTCCCCGTAATTGGAAATTGGGGCAGAAATTTGAGGAGGACCCTCAAAATTCTGAAGCAAGTTCAGCCGATCGCCGCACGAGCAACAGTCAGAAGTATTCACCCATCAAACTGGGGCAGAATTTTGAGGAGGACCCTCAAAATTCTGTAGCAAGAGAGGTTGCAATGTCTTGAACCATGTCACAGTCGTCGGTTCATCTAAAACTATTTTAGATTATATGTTTATGTTATACTTTTACAAAATCATGCATACTTATTTCTCGAAACAACTTGTTTAGCAAATGCTACCCCAGTGATACAGACAGTATCATCAGATCAAGCCGAACGAGTCAAGCAGAGCCAACGGGGATACGAACTAACCTTTCCCCTTTTCAAAACTCACGATTTTTCTGTGGATGCATGCATAAGGAGCTATGGCGCAGAGAAGTCTCAAATTTCATCACGATCGCAAAGGCCAAAAGTTCGATGTCCACACAAAGGGACAAGCATGTTCAAAACCACAATCCTCAAGTCCATCATACTTGCCGCCACCTATTAGCAATACAAATAATGCCCCGCAGTCACAATACCCTCGACAATCACAGTGCCACAATTTATTACCAGCTAAGAATTCCTACCGTCATTTATTTTTCTGCATAAGGCTACTATTCTGCCTTTCGAGACTAAACGCTATCTCCATCTGCATTTTTATCTTGCATAAGGCTACCATTCTGCCTTCCGAGACTAAAACTCTGTCTCCACTTGCATTGCATTCTTGCATAAGGCTACCATTCTGCCTTCCGAGACTAAACGCTGTCTCCATCTGCATTCGCATCTTGCATAAGGCTACCTTTTTGCCTTCCGAGGTTAAACGCTGCCTCCATTCGCATCTTGCATAAGGCTACCATTCTTCCTTCCGAGACTAAATGCTGTCTCCACTTGCATTGCATTCTTGCATAAGGCTACCTTTCTGCCTTTTGAGACTAAACGGTGTCTCCATCTGCATTCGCATCTTGCATAAGGCTACCATTCTGCCTTCTGAGGTTAAGCTCTACCTCCATCTGCATGGCATAAGGCTACCATTCCGCCTTCTGAGGTTAAGCTCTACCTCCATCTGCATGGCATAAGGCTACTATTCTGCCTTCCAAGGCTAAACGCTGCCTCCAATTTACTTTTCAAAAATGACTACTGTCTCAAGCACTATTTGCTTCGCTTCCTTTAGGTCTAAGCTCTTCCCTTTTAATCGCAAGACTAAGCTCTACCTTGTCAGCATCATACTATTGCATCTTCATGGGCTGAAATATCACCAACTTATCCAAATGCGTCATCATTCGGAGGCACCATCTCCATAGCCCGAGAACACCATGTCATGGCCTGAGGATCTCTCTAATCATTTTGCATATCATTATTCAAAGGCATCATGGTTTGAAGGCACCATCCTCATGGCCCGAGAACATCATTTCATGGCCTGCGAATCCTGCATCAAGCAACTCATAGCCCAGGACGTCATCCTTAACCGTCCGAAGACATCATTCATGGTCCGACGGGAGCTTGCATCATGTTTAAATTACGCACAATATATGCTTGTACTATTCATTTGCAGGTAATCCGGCTAGCAACAGCCATCCTGGCAGGAGCGTTCCCGCTCCAGTTCTCCCCAAACTACCCCGTCAGCCGTTTGTTTATCTAACCCTGTACTTCACATCCGTTCTTGTGAAACTTCATCGGTATACTTCACCGATGACTCCTGAGCTACATACGGCCTGATTGCTGTAAAACCAGGGATATGTACGCAACTCAGAAACCAGGGTGAGGCCTAAAATTCTTAAACCATTTCACTCGGTCAAAATTGGCCATCATATCTTTACCCGACAACTCTTTCATCCTTCCCGGGTAAAGCGGGGCAGCTGCTGATACCCAATTTTTCCTCAAATTATTTTAAAATTTGCATATATGCCTTCAAAATCGCTTTTTATAATAACTGGGTTTTCCCATTATTTCACATATTTTATTAATTTTTTTTCCAATTTATTCAGTATTTTTATTCAATAATTATACATAAATTGTATTACAGATAATTTTCAAATATTTCCCAGCTCAATACAATATTTTAATCCTATTGTGATTTAATTATTTCGTAAATTAGCCATTTTGGCATTATTTAGCTCTAATTACAGTGATTTTACAATTATGGCCCAATTATATATTTTACACCATTTAAATCAATAATTTGGCATTTTATATTTTTTTAATATTATCTAATCACCTTAATTTCATTTTACTTAGCATTAATTTCACTTTTTATAATTACTAGCTATTTTTATTAATTATTTATCTATTCTTTATGGGTATTTAACTAATAGCCACTTTTAAATCTCAATTATAGCCTAAATTGAACCCAATACCCCAACCCATATGATCCAATTAACCCAGCCCAAAACCCAAATTCCTACCCCGCCCAACCCCACAACCAATCTGAGCCGTTGATCAAATTAAATCAACGCCCCAGATTAGTGTTACTATAATTAACTAAGACTAACAGCACCCCGACCCCTCATTTCACTCGATATCTCATCTCTCATCTCTCATCTCTCTCTCTCTAACTCTCTAACTCTCTAGAGACTTCCAGTCTTCTCTCAGCCTCCGATAAGGCCCTTCGTCTTCTCCAGCCGTCTCTTCGCCGGAGGCCATGGAATCCTCACCATCCTCCTACCTCCTATGGCTCCTTTACGCCGGTAATGCTATACCTAAGACCCTCAAAGGACGAGGACCAGTCTACTCACACTTAGGGTTTGTTCCTGCTTGCTTCAGGCCTTCATGGCTTGATTTTGAGTAAGATCTTTCCATCTTTTTCCTAAACCCATGGGTTTCTAGGCCGGTATCTTCATCTCTGGATTCACCCTTTAAACCCTAACTTCTGAATCTTCCGATTCTTTTAGATCTGTGATGGATCTATGTGTATTTTAAGGTTCTCATACATTTTCCTCAAGAGATTTCTTCGATTTCAAACAATTTCTTCATTTTCCTAACTAGGGTTTCAAAACACTTTTGCAAAACGATTTCTTTTCGATTTTTAGCAATTACTTTGTTATTTCTAGCATGTTTAAACATCACCTGAGTCTTTTCTTTTGTTCAATTCATTTTAGTTAAGAAACCCTAATACCTCTGGGTTCGATTTGAAGGTTTGAGTCTTTTTGCAATGTTGTTTACGGGTCCCTCATGAACTTTCTGGACTTTCACGAATGTCCTATGTGTTCTATGCTCCTTGCTCTAAATCTGTTGCTAAGGTTTCTGAATCTATACTATTCTTTTAACTACTTGCATAGGGTTTCTCCCATTTTTTGTTCAACTCATGCTATTTATCGACTAATAAATCTGATTATTCGTTTTATTGATTATTGGTTCTGTGCATTATTTATAAAGTGGTGATACCTTCCTTGAATCTTTGATTTCGGGTATTTTCCTTATAACTCTCTATTGATTTTTGAATTATTTCCTTGTTTGTGTGATACTTTCCTTAGTTAGTATTGACCCCTGTAATTTTCAATCTCATGCGTGATTCTTTGAACCAATTTTCAGAATTAAAATTGTACTCCACCCTATTTATGTGCACAAATATGCTGTTAATTATTTGACATATACTTTCCTTATTTGAAATATTCAGTATTTAGTCTTTATAATATGCTACATGCTTTTACTACTCTTAATATGGTAAAATCAGTCTTGTAATTGATTCTTTTCCTTGTTTAATATAACTTGTATCCGTTTGAACCATGACTCCCTAATTAAAAGGAGTCCGGTTCTTTAATTGATTCTGATTGAGGTTCTTCCTAAAACTCTGTTAAATTAGTACTTCTTACCTTATTTCTCTGGCCTGTTTAAGACTATACATGCCTCTACTCTCATTAGCATAACACACGGACATATACATTGTTCTACTCTCTTTTACTCACACACACATTCTACTGCTCTTCTCTTGATTGCTTGCCGTTACTAGTCGGCTGGAAGCCAAGACTAGTCATTCTACTTGCTTACTTCTTACTCTATATTTGTTGTCTTCAACTGGTATGTTTCCAATTTATATTTAAAGTCTCCAAAACAATATGTTTCTCTGGGTACTACGATTCATTTTTTTTTGATCTTCTTTTACTTATGGCTTTGTTGTCCTACTTGCAACTAATTTGGTATACTCTGTTGTTTAGTTCTTAGTATCCCTCCTATTTAGCTCAGCATGTGTACTCCCTCTTGTGTGTTTCGTGTCATCCTACTTATGTCTTCTGTGATCCCTAGTGTACTATAATTGCACTGTGTGTTACCTAGTTCCCATGTAATCTTGAACACATGCTATACTCCAAACTTTTTCCTGAACCTATGTGTAACTATGTGTGCTGTCCTAGTCCCAGTCTGATTCTGTTTAATTCTTTTGATGAACAACTGTGTTTGTGACTGTTCAGCTCAATACTAGTCTGTGACACTCTAAAACTTTTCTAATAGGGATGGCAATTGGGGCAGGGCGGGGCAGGGAAAAATTTAAATGGGGCGGTGCAGGGCAGGTCAAAATATTTTTAAAAAAAATAAAAAATAGGTTAGGGCAGGGCAGGGCAAGATCCGAATTAGTAGATGGATCGGGTAAAATAAAAATGACCCGCGTATTTTATCTTTTTTCACAGACGGCAATCCCTCACTTTGAATCCCTAATTCCCTTAACATTTCACCTTGCCGCTCGCCAGTCGCCCCTCGCCGCTAGCTAGTTGCCCCTCGCCGCCGAAAACACCATAACCATATTTTGTTCCTCTTAGTCTCTCCAAAAACAGAGCAACAAGGGTCGATAAGTTNCGTCGCCCGTCGCCCCTCGCCGCTCGTCAGTCGCCCCTCGCCGCTCTTCAGTCTCCCTTCGCCAGTCGCCAGTCGCCCCGCGCCGCTCGCCGCCGAAAACACCATAACCATATTTTGTTCCTCTTAGTCTCTCCAAAAACAGAGCAACAAAGGTCGATAAGTTGTGCTTCTGTACTCTCTTGTTTGAGTAGGATTCTAGTTCGTCGGCAAGGTTTGAGTTTCTCCTGTGGGGTTCAGTCAATATGCCACCTGTTCGAGGTCTCCATTTGATTTTCCGGTCCAGGCCCCGTTCTTCAATTTTTGTGGAGATCTAGTTCGCAATTCTGTCCCATTGCCTTTAATTTCAGGTTCATTTGAGGTTATTTCTCCCTTATTGTGTTGTTTTGCTTAATATCGTGATTTCCCTTGTCCAGTTGATTGTTTGAGTTGATATTTTATTGTTCTGTTTGGGGGTGTCTCGGTAATACTTGCTTACTCCATTTTGTTCTATTGATCATCGTTTTTGTTGTAGTTTTTTTTAATGTTCGGATGGGATTTGATGCATGAGTTTCTAATTCTTTGTTTCATTGTTTCATTTAGAGATAAAAAATTTAAGGCCTTATAGCGCAAATTTTATGTTTGACAATTTGCCATCTTCTTGTGGCTGGTCTCAATTTATAGCATGAATTTCGAAAATGTGAAAAGCTAAGGCGTGTCGCGCAGAATTGCAGAATAAAAACGTTTTTGTAGCATCGAGTAGTCATTGAACTGTGGATTTCTTCATACTAATATGTTGGTATGCAAGTATAATTCATTCAAAAGCTAAATTAATGCTATAGTTTATCCTGTATGCAAGTATACTAATATGTTGGATCAAATAGAAGGTTTTGCTTGATTATATATACCACTCTGGATCAAATTCTGGAGTTACAATATTTTTATGCAATGATGTGTCTTGACTCTACGCTTGTCATGGGTCAATTTAAAAAAGTACTTACATAGTTGTTTGGGTTTTTAATTGTAATTGATCAAGTTACTGCACTATTATACATATGTTTTGACTGCATATTCATGGATTATATTGATTTTGCATTATAGACCAAGCTGTTACTATGATATTTTGTATGATCTCTTGACGTTTTTGTTCACTCATCAGTTATTCGACCTATTACCCTAATTTTAAAGCTCCTTTTTCCTATTGAGTTAAGTTGGTAAAAGAAATCAAAAGTGCTACTTGATTATAAAAGCAACTTGTACTAGCATAATTCTTCTGATACTTTTATTGTTTTTTCCAAATTATCTAATTCCATACAATAGGGAAGGTTTTAATAATGTCGATATTTTACAACAAACCATAAAGAACTTCCGTGTACTGACATCAAGTGATAGAAAAACAAGACCATGTAGCTTTATTGGACTTTGATACAATCGTTTGCTTGTTTTTTGGTTTTCAGAAGCTCTGCCTAGTTTTTGAAGCTATTGAACAGTCAAAATTTTGAAGCATATTACTCCTATATACAAACTTTGTTTCTTCTCTTGTTAAGGAATATTACAGTATTATGTATGGCTAATTATGTGAATATTTGAAATAGGTAATCATGGAATCTCAAAATGAAGAGAATCTGCCAGCTTCTTCTTCTAATGCTATTTCCTTAGACGACGAGAGTCAAAGGCCTTTACAACCTGATGAAGTTGTTGAAATGGAAAAAGGAGATATTCCCGATCATGGAATCATTTCAAGTTGGTGAAGTTTAATGGTGTTCCATATGGTGTTTGTAAGTATTGCAATCGCCGTTATAAAAATGCTAGAAATTGTGGTATAAAATCTATGTTAGATCACATACCTAAGTGTCCTAGTAGGCCAAGAGATGTACAAAATAAGGGTGATACTGGGGGTGGTTATTTTGATCAAGATGTTGCACGTAAACAACTTGCACATGTTATTATTTTATACGAGTATCCACTCTCTATAGTTGATCATGTAGGATTTAGGAACTTTGTTGCGAGTCTCCAGCCTATGTTTAAGATGGTTTCTAGAAATACCATCAAGAATGACATAATGAAATTTTTTGACAATTTTAAATCACAAACTTCTAAGTTGTTGGATAAAGTCACGAGAAAAATTGCAATAACAACCGATATGTGGACTTCCAATAGTAATAAAAAAGGGTTCATGGCTATTACTGGTCATTTCATTGATGATTCATGGAGGCTTCAAAGTCATATTCTGAGATTTGCTTATGTCCCTGCCCCACATGATAAAGATGCCTTGTGTGGTGCTTTGGTTAATTGTTTGTTTGATTGGAATCTTGAACGAAAAATATCAACTATCACAGTTGATAATGCTAGCACAAACAATGCTATGATTAAAACTTTATTGGATGAGAAACTTAATAAAAAAGATCTGTTGTTAAGTGGTCGAGTATTTCATGTGCGTTGTGCTACACATATTTTAAATTTGATTGTGCAAGAAGGGTTAAAGGTGATAGGAGATATTATTAGCAAAGTGCGTGATAGTGTCTTGTATTGGAGTGGATCAACTGGCAGAATTGAGAGGTTCGAAGAAGCCGCACGTTTGGTTCATTGTTCTTGTAATAAGAAGTTGGAGTATGATTGTCCTACTCGGTGGAACTCAACATATTTAATGTTGAGAACAACTATAGAATACAAAGAGGTGTTTAACAAGTTGAGTCTAACTGACACAAATTATCACTCTTATCCAACTGAAGAGCAATGGAGTAATGCAGAAGATGTTTCTGATAAGCTCAAACTTTTTTATCATATCACAGAACAATTTTCAGGAACTCAATATCCAACTTCTAGTCAATATTTTACAAAAGTTTGTGAAATTAAGCTAGAATTGGAAGCTTGGGTGAATGAGTTAAATCCTGTGATTAGCACTATGGCATCTGCGATGTTGTTGAAATTTAAAAAATATTGGGAGGATGTGCATATTTTGATGGGAGTAGCTGCAATCTTTGATCCACGGTACAAGATGAGGTTGGTAGAGTTCTTTCTTCCACTAATTTATGGTGAAGAAGCTTCAGCTAAAATTCAAGAAGTTCGATCCAATTGTTATGATCTCTTTCAAGATTATAAGAGTAAATTATCTGCTCCACATGATTCATTAGCATCTAGTTCTAGTGAAGTCACTAGTTTTACTCAGGGTGATCGGCTTTCGAGCTTTGATAGATTTGTAGCTTCAACTGGAGCTACCGTGGAGAAAAGATCAGAGTTGGATATGTACTTAGAAGAAGACCTACTACCTCGAACCCCTTCATTTGACAATTTGAGTTGGTGGAAGACAAATGGATTGAAATTTCCTACATTGCAAAAAATGGCTCGTGATCTCTTAGCCATTCCCGTGTCTACTGTTGCTTCAGAATCTGCATTTAGCACTAGTGGGAGGTTGATTAGCCCTAATCGGAGTAGACTCCACCCCATTACTATAGAATCTTTAATGTGTGCTCGCACGTGGTTATGGAATGACTTAAATGGTAAGTAATTTTCTCATTATTGTCTTAATAGGTATTCAATTGTTTAATACTATATTGATACTATGCGTTTTTCCTTTTAGGTTTGACTTCAACGGTTGATCAAGTTTCATGTCCAACATTGCTTGATGAAGAGGACGAGCCGGATTCAATTGTTTAATACTATTTTGGATTGTCACATAGCTATTGTTTAATATTTACTATTCTTGCTTTGAATTTGGAATTGGTCTTTTGGTTATTACTGTACCAAACTGCATTCTGTGGTTCTTTGAAAATGTTGTAATGAGGGTAAACGAAATTGCTCTCTTTGCTACTAAATCATTTTTGACTGGTTATTACTGTACCAATTGGTCTTTTTGTTATTACTGTACCAAACGGCAAGGTTTGAGTAGGATTAGTCTAAATGTTGAAATAATTTGACTAGTTTCTAAGAAGAGATGCAGAGCTTAAAATAGTATGGAAAAGATAAAAGTTTCTCAAAGTATTTGAAATAGTTAAACACATCTTAATGCATTTTTGTTATGAAATGGAAACTGCATAGAGTTCCCAACGTTAATTGGTAAGTAATATCGTGCAGTTTAAACTTTAAAGTCAATGTTTTGATTTGAGAATGTAGTCGAGTCAAATGATAATGCAATTGATTTGTAAAATAACATGAAACAGCTGTGTGTAATTTTACCATGAACTTTTGAAGTGAAGGGTTACATCTACCAAATGGTTTTGAGATGTTAAATCTAGGCAGTGCGGATAATGAATGGGAACGAGTTTCTGGTTCGTGGGAAGATCTAAATGATCATCCGTTTAATCCACTTGATTTTTGCTAAACGGGGAGGGGCGGGGCAGGGCGGGAAAAAATTTGAAAAAATGCTAAATAGGGCAAGGCAGGGCGGGTCAAAATATTAGCAGGTCAAGACTTGCCCCGCCCCGCCCTAACCTGCCCTGCCCTATTTTACACCCCTATTCTCTAATGCTAATATGTACCCTAATCTGTTTCTATGTGTCCCCAATTCCCACTGTCCCTAAGTGAAATCTATGTTTGAATGTGCTGGACCTGTTCGAGTTGTTTGCTGCTTTTCCAAAGATGTTTACATAATATTCAAGTTGTTTCATTACTAATCAAAACCTTTTTCAGAAAACTTCTTTACTTACTGAATCAATCCAGTACTGTTTTTTGTCAAAACCTTTTCAAACCTATCTCATGCACTTCACTTTATTCCTAGACTCTTAAGTTCTGCCCCCTCAGTGTGAGCACTGCTTTGGGACCCCTGAGCTCCCTCTGAACTCTGACACACTGAGGCTGGTACTTCCACACTGCACATGTTCAATTCTTGGTTACTAAGTCTGGGTGTGAGCATTGCCCGGGAGCCCTTGAGATCCTTAGGGAACTTTGACATACCCGGATTATGAAAGGTTGTGAAGTACCATATGACAATGAGGTTTGGAGGATTTGGGCCTAATTGAAGGCTCCCTATAGAATAACTTCTTATTTTCTATTTTTGGTTATATAATTCATAATCCTTGGCCTGCAATAATTTGTAAACAACTCTGGGGATGGATAGTGAAAGAGGGAAACGGATAACTTGCATGTTATAAAGGGTAGAAACCATGCTTAGGTTTACATTTCCTATTTTTGCGCAGTAGAACTCATGTTTAAGGCCAATGTGTGCAAAATCATTGCATTAGATACCATGTCCCTAGGTCTCATGCATCCTGTTTCTTTGACATTACTGTTATATCACCTAGAAATCCTATTCTAGGATACATATATTAATAATTTGTACTTTATGCAATTCTGTTTCATAATGCCATAACCATGCCTCATAAATGCATCTTCTGAAACCATGATTAGTACTGCACTGTTGTGCATTCAGATAACCTGTTCTTTAGGAATTCTACATATAAATCATTCTGCCTTACCTGTGCATTAGATATCATGTTATAGGGTCCTAATCGCTCAACTACACTTAGTCTAATTACTGATGCATATAAAAGGTATAAACAACCTCACTCAGTTCTCTCTAAAACAACTGGTAATACGTGTGTGTTCTGAACAACCTAGAACAACATGTTTAGGTAACAATCTGCAACAATTTTCTAATAATTTTGATACATTGTCCCCCGCCCAGGCAAGACTTAGGGGATTAAATTTCTAAAACTGGAAGTCTGTCTCTCTCTTGTGTGTGTTGCTTAATGCTAACAAGTTCTTTCAATCAGTAGGCAAACTGATTAGGGATTTCAAGTAATAACAAAACTACATGTCTGTTTATCCTCTGAATTGACCTAGACACCATGTCTTAGGATCTTAATTAACAATACTTCCCTTATATGTGTTTGAGTCGTGCTAATTATATGCATTATTTGCTGAGGTAAATCTGAGCCTCTTATATGCTCCTATGTGTTTCCCATTAACTGCAGTCCCACATGTTCTTTGCTTGTCGCCTTAGAATTTTACCCCTTTAAACCTGAGGGTCTGCCTAGTACCTACCCTTTTAGGATAGTAGTCCTAACATCCTCCGGGAATGATAGGAAGGGACGGGTAATAGCACGCAATAGAGCTCGTGACCAACACGTGCTTTAAAGACCTTCACGAGGTGGGAAAAGGTAGAATATGGATATGATGACCGATGCACTAATACCACGTGTAGCCCCTCTTCGAGGACTGTCATACCGGGTATTGTATTGATGTAATCCATATTGTTATAAACCTAGGATATCCCTTTCTTTACACATTAGATTATAACTCTTTTCAACATTTAGCCGTTTTATAATCATTTTCAAACACATGCATGCTTTAAATCCCCTCTTACTTGAGCCTTTACTTGTTATTTGTTAAACTGTACAAATTCACAAAAACCATTTAGCCGGGAACCACACTTGTGGATACTGAGTGGTACATAACACCTTCCCCTTGGGATAATTTCAAGCCCTTACCCTATCTCTGGTTAGCAACGTAGTTGTAAATGAACCCCTAGGTGCCCTAACGCACCGTTAAAATTGTTAGGTGACGACTCTCCAAAAAATGCAAACCCCTTTCCCAAAAGGAAAGAGTTGCCTCAACCCAAATGTCCTGAACCTGATCTCCGCGAGGAAGAAGGGGGGCGCAACAATAGTCACAGGTTATCTCAATCTACGCCTTTCTATATTTTTTTATTATAATTTTTAGTTAATTTTTTACCTCCATATTTCTAGCTAATATAGAAAACAAATCTCTGGATGGATCAATAAAGATATAAATATAGATATAGCTACAAATATGCATATAAATATAAATTTAAATGTAGATATATAGATTAGATTTGTCTAAAATTTAGTTAGATTGAGTATAAGATTTATTAAACTACTTCCATTAATTATGTTTCCATTTATAATTCAAATTTTTAATGTTGTCTTAAAATTGCCAAGTGGCTTCTTTTTAGCTTGCCACTTGGCTTAACCACATGCGCCACTACTCTCCTTTTAATATAATATAGAAAATTATCACAAGTTATCTCAATATACGTCTTTTGATATTTTTTTAATTATAATTTTTAGTTAATCTTTTACCTCCATATTTCTAGCTAATATAGAAAACAAATCTATGGGTGGATCAATAAATATATAAATATAGATATATCTACAAATATGCATATAAATATAAATTTAAATGTAGATATATAGATTAGATTTGTCTAAAATTTAGTTCGATTGAGTATAAGATTTATTAAACTACTTCCATTAATTATGTTTCCATTTATAATTCAAAATTTTAATGTTGTCTTAAAATTTTCAAGTGGCTTCTTTTTAGCTTGCCACTTGGCTTAATCACATGCGCCACTACTCTCCTTTTAATATAATATAGAAAATTGTCACAAGTTATCTCAATCTACGTCTTTTGATATTTTTTTTATTATAATTTTTAGTTAATCTTTTGCCTCCATATTTCGAGCTAATATAGAAAACAAATCTATGGGTGGATCAATAAATATATAAATATATATATAGCTACAAATATGCATATAAATATAGATTTAAATGTAGATATATAGATTAGATTTGTCTAAAATTTAGTTCGATTGAGTATAAGATTTATTAAACTACTTCCATTAATTATGTTTCCATCTATAATTCAAAATTTTAATGTTGTCTTAAAATTTCCAAGTGGCTTCTTTTTAGCTTGCCACTTGGCTTAATCACATGCATCACTACTCTCCTTTTAATATAATATAGATTCAGAATTTCGGGACTGCTATGCGAACTCTTGAATTTCTTAAGTCATGTGTAGTTTTCGTGTGCGGTGCTTATATTTTCTGAGCCGAGGGTATATTGGAAACAACCTCTCTATCCTCATAAGGTAGAGATAAGGTCTGCGTACACATTATCCTCCCCAAATCCCACGATGTGAGATAAAACTGAATATGTTGTTATTGTTGTTATGTCTAATTTTCGCGAAAAATACAATTGAAGTGATGAATATAAGGGATTGATCAACTATTCAATGAGATGATATTGAGAATATTTTCCATCTCTTCTCGACAAAAAATTGGGCTATATATAGTTGTGCTTGATTTTATATGCCTTAATTCCGGCACCTCTTTGTTAGTGGGGGCAAGAATCCACCCGGATCGAATTTATTAAGAACGTTTCCAGAGATAGTTGAATTTAGTTAGACCATATGTTGTTGGAAAACAAGGATGAACTAACTTCATTTATGTATATGGTAGAAACCGAGCTCATCTACTGCATGATAGATCGGGATGAAACATAATGGATTGAAGATCGACCCTAGGTTTCATCGAGCCTAGGTACGAGGTTAGAACATGTGCCTTAAAGATTATCGAGTCTGTGACCCCGGAACTGACTCTGACTCTGCTAGCTCGAGAGAACATCATCGAACCAAAACAACGGAAGGCCGAAATATCCATAACCGCTCGCACATCACGGTAGGAATCTCGACATGTATCAATGAAACCGATTAATTAGCAAATCGTGAGATTTTTTACCTTATATAGAATATAATTGTACCTAAAGTAGGACTCCTCTACTATATTAAAAGGGTCTGATTATTTGTATAACACATGGTAACACGTACCCCAAAGCAATAAGCTATCATTTCTAGTTATTATTATCTCATACTCTATCCGGGCATCGATTGTAGCATTTTTAACTCGAGGGTGATCAACCTTCAAGGACAAGATTGTTCAACTTGTATGGCTTGTATTTACTTTTCTTATCATTAATTTCAATTTTAAACTAATTTCTCATTTTTTATCAAGTTAGATCACGTATCCTTAAAACCACGTATAAATTCGATTGTTATCCGATTTTGAGTGTCACGACCCCAAATCCCACATTCAGGCCGTGATGGCGTCTAACGTTGTACCCGCTAGACAAGCCAACATTTTGGGTAAAAATTCACTATTCTCTTTATTTATGGCATCAAAAGGTAACAAAAAGCATGAACGATTAACTAAGAATGCAAAAGCTACGAAGTTATCAACTTGATATAATAAACAATACGAAATTTCCGTACATAATCCCCCAGAACTGGTGTCACAAATTTAACGGACAGTCTATGATCTCTACCACAAGAGTCCGAAATGAACAAGTACAACCGTCTGGAAATACAAATAAGACAGAGAGGAAAAGATAAATAGAGACGCCAAGGCCCACGAACGCCTGCTGACTACCTCGGTGGCGCCTGTGTGGACTGAAGGATACTCCTTCTATCAGTGTCCGATGGGTCCGGATCCGTAATCTGCACAACATAAAGAAGTGCATGTGTAGCATCAGTACAACCGACCCCATGTACTGAGTAAGTGCTGAGCCTAACCTCGGCGAAGTAGGACGAGGCTAGACACGCCAACAACAAATTACCTGTACAATTCTACAATATATAACAAGAAAATAACATGAAATAAACAGTTAAGTAGGACAATACAGGGGACAAATAATGGTGAAAACAAGAGATAAACAGTAATGAATCACTGAGCAAGGCAGCAATATAGAAGAGTAAAAGTCAACAGGAAGTGACAACACAAACACATATGTACACAGCATCACCCTTCGTGCTTTACTCTCATCCTCACAAAAACAAGTACACGGCATCACCCTTCGTGCTTTTACTCTTGTCCTCACAATGCAATAAATAAATAAAAGGGCACGACATGTTCCTTTGTGCT
Source organism: Nicotiana undulata (assembly GCA_005239495.1). Classification (NCBI taxonomy): domain Eukaryota; kingdom Viridiplantae; phylum Streptophyta; class Magnoliopsida; order Solanales; family Solanaceae; genus Nicotiana; species Nicotiana undulata. The sequence continues at coordinate 200,214 of ML266438.1, forward strand.
TTCAAATGTAAAATCATGACACGACATCACCATTCGTGGTTTTACTCTGTTACTCACAATGCAATGAATGAAATGAATACACGGCATCACCCTTCGTGCTTTACACTCTTCCTAACCCAATCAACATCAAACAAAAACTTGGCAAGGAAATCAGCAGTAGGAAGTACAATTCATAACCACCCATCAAGGGGATAACAACCCAAAATAATAATACCGCCCAGCAAGGGACTCATCTATAACCAATCTCATACGAGTATATAACTTAATAAAATCACTCCTCCACTGAAACAACTTATCACAAGTCCTTAATCAAGTACTCTCAGCAATTGAACAACTTCCAAAATGAATCTACTTCATACACAATGGATATCGAAGCAATAACATGTATTACACAAAAGCCGACTCACGGGCATGCTTGACAAATAATGTATAGGTACTCGTCACCTCACCTATACATTGAACATGATAAAAAAAAGTAGCACATACGACTCAACACCTATTCCCTCAAGCTAAAGTTAGGCAAAACACTTACCTCGATGCCACGAACACAATCAAGCCTCTACTGCCGCTTATCTCTTGATTCCACCACCAACTCGCTCGTATCTTGCCACAAGTTACTTAATTATATCAATAAATGCTAAATGAATAAGTTCTAATGCTTGGAAATGAGTTTTTCTAAGGTTTTCTCCAAAAAGTCAAAAATCAACCCGGGCCCGCTTGGTCCAAACCCGAAATTCGGACCAAAACCCGATTACCCATTCACCCCCGAGCCCGGGTATATAATTAGTTTTGGAATCCGACCCCAAATTGAGGTCTAAATTCCCAAATTACAATATTCTTAGGTTTTACCCAAAAGTCCCAATTCCCCCATGAAACCCTAGATTCTAGGATGAAATCTTGTAAAAAGAAATTACGGAGTAAAGAAAATGAGTTAGATATCACTTACAAATGTTTTGAAGAAGAAAAAGTGTTTAGAAAATCGCCTTTTATGTTTTTAGCATTTTGAGAAATAGAAAATAACTAAAAATCCCGTTTATATATACCCCTCCCAGGCCTCCACCGCGGACCGAGCTAGAGCGATCGCGGCCGCGAAGATTCCACCGCGGACTGCGCTAGGGCGACCGCGGCCGCGAAGGCCTCAACCGTGGAACCTCTCTGAACTCCCCCACTGCGGACCGCTATAGGGCGACCGCGACCGCGAAGGTCCACCGCGGACCACGAAAGGTCGATCGCGGACCTCACTACATGTTCAGAGACCTGACCCCCTTTCTAATCTGCAACTGATGTGTCCTAAGTCTAAAAACACCCCGGAACCTACCCAAAACTCCCCCGAACCCTCGGTGCTCAACACTAATTATACACACAACCTCAAAAACATCCTACTGACTCACTCGTGCAGTCATACCACCAAAATAACATCAAAAACAACAAATTAGGCCTCGGAATCATTGTAATATTCCACAACATCTTAAACTCTCTTATTTTCCACTTTTAGTCCGAATCACGTCAAACTTAGTCCGTTTCTTACCAAATTCCACAGATAACTCATAATAAACACATTGAACATGTCCCAGGCTCCGGAACCACAATGCGGGCCCGATCACACAGGTTTCACATCAACTTTCATTTTCAAAAGCCTTTATATTTTTCAGAAAATAATGTTTCTTTAAAAATTCATTTTTGGACTTGGGACCTCGGAATTCGATTCCGGGCATACGCCCAATTCCCATATTTTCCTGCGCACCCTCCGGGACTGTCGAATCTTGGGTCTGGGTCCATTTACCAACAATGTTGACCAAAGTCAACTGTATTCAAATAATAATCATAAATTCAATAGTTTATCAATTATTTTCCACATAAAGGCTCCCCGATTACGTGCCTAGGCTGCGCACGCATATCGAGGTGAGATAAACGGAGGCTTTCAAGGCCTCGGAACACAGATTTAGTTAAAATTACATGGGACAACTTTTTGGGTCATCACAATCTCCACCTCTAAAACAAACGTTCGTCCTTGAATGGACATAGAAAGGTACCTGAATTGGGGAAAAGATGGGGATATCGGCTCCGCATATCGGACTCGGATTCCTAGGTCGCTGCCTCAACAGGCTGACCTCTCTACTGAACACGGACCGAAGGATAACTCTTCAATCTCAGCTGACGAACCTGCCGAGCCAATATGGCTATCGGATCCTCCTCGTTAGACAAATCCTTGTCCAACTGGACACCACTGAAATCAAGTACATGAGATGGATCCGCAATATACCTCCGAAGCATAGATACATGAAACACAGTGTGTACGGATGATAAACTCGGTGGCAAAGCAAGTCTATAGGCCACCTCCCCTACCTTATCAAGAATCTCAAATGGACTAATGTACCTAGGGCTCAACTTGCCCTTCTTTCCGAACCTCGTCACGCCCAACACCCGAAGAAATACCCGGTCTCCTATCATAAATGCCAAATCTCGAACTCTGCGATTCACATAACTCTTCTGCATGGACTGAGCTGTACGAAGTCTATCCTGAATGACCTTCACCTTGTCCAAGGCATCCTGGACTAACTCAGAACCCAACAATCTAGCCTCCCCCGGCTCAAACAATCCGGCTGGCGACCGACACCGCCTACCATACAATGCCTCATACGGAGCCATCTGAATGCTCGACTAATAACTGTTGTTGTAGGAAAACTCAGCTAAGGTCAAGAACTGATCCCACGAACCTCCAAAGTCAATGACACACGCCCGCAACATATCCTAAAAAATCTGAATGGTACACTCGGACTGCCCGTCCGTCTGAGGATGAAACGCTGTGCTCAAATCAACCCGTGTGTCCAACTCACGCTGAAACACTCTCCAGAAATGAGAGGTAAACTGAGTACCTCGGTATGAAATAATGGATTCGGGCACAACATGCAAACGGACAATCTCTCTCATATAGCTCTTTGCCAACTTCTCTACTGAATACAAAACTGATACAGGAATGAAGTGTGCTGACTTGGTCAGCCTATCCACAATGACCCACACTGCATCAAACATCCTCTAAGTCCGAGGGAGTCCAACTACGAAATCCATGGTGATACGCTCCCACTTCTACTCGGGAAGCTCAATCTGCTGCATCAAGCCACCGGGTCTCTGGTGCTCGTACTTAACCTGCTGACAGTTCAAGCACCGAGCTACATATGCTACAATATCATTCTTCATCCTCCGCCACCAATAATGCTACCGCAAGTCCTGGTACATCTTTGCGGCGCCCGGATGAATGGAATACCGGGAACTATGGGCCTCCTGCAGAATCAACTCACGAATACCATCAACATCAGGCACACAAATACGACCTTGCATCCTCAAGACTCCCTCATCATCAACTGTGACCTACTTGGCACCTCTGTGCCGAACCGTATCTCTAAGAACGCATAAATGACGATCATCATACTGCCTGGCCCGAATACGATCATACAATGAGGAACGGGCCACAATATGGGCCAAAACACTTCCAGTCTCGGAAACCTCCAATCTCATGAACCGGTTGGCCAAAGCCTGAACATCCAAAGCAAACGGTCGCTCTCCGACTGATAGATAGGCAAGACTACCCATGTTGGCTGACTTCTGGCTTAAAGCATCGGCCACTACATTAGCCTTCCCCGGATGATATAAGATGGTAATGTCATAATCCTTCAACAGCTCTAACCATCTCCTCTTCCTCATGTTCAACTCTTTCTACTTGAATAGATACTACAAACTCTTATGATCCGTGAACACTTCACATGGCACCCTATACAGATAATGCCTCCAAATCTTCAATGCATGAACGATAACATCTAACTACAAATCATGAACTGGATAGTTCTTCTCGTGAACCTTTAATTGACGTGAGGCATAATCTATAACCTTGCCATCCTGCATCAACACTACACCCAGTCCAACCCGTGAAGCATCACAATACACGGTATAATGCCCTGAACCTGTGGGCAGAACTAACACCGGTGTCGTGGTTAAAGCTGTCTTGAGCTTCTGAAAGCTCGCCTCACACTCATTAGACCACCTGAACTGGGCACCCTTCTGAGTTAACCTGGTCATTGGGGCTGCGATGGATGAAAATCCCTCCATAAATCGGCGATAATAACCTGCTAAGCCCAAGAAGCTTCGAATCGTTGTAGCTGAGGTGATCTCTGACTGCTAAAATCTTCTTGGGATCCACCTGAATACCCTCTGCCGACACAACGTGGCCCAGAAATACCACCGAACTCAACCTGAACTCACACTTAGAGAATTTGGCGTACAACTGACTATCCCTCAGAGTCTGGAGGACGACCCGAAGGTGATGCTCATGCTCCTATCGGTTACGGGAGTAAATAAAAATATCATCACAAATGAGTCCAAATAGGGCCTGAACACTCGGTTCATCAACTCCATGAAAGCAACGGGGGCATTTGTCAACCCAAATGACATCACCATGAACTCATAATGCCCGTACCGAGTGCGAAAAGCTGTCTTAGGGACATCACACGTCCTAATCCTTAGCTGATGGTACCTAGATCTCAAGTCTATCTTGGAAAACACTGTAGCACCCTGAAGCTGGTCGAATAAATCATCAATCCTCGGCAAAGGATACTTATTCTTAATAGTAACCTTATTCAACTACCTGTAGTCAATACACATCCTCATCGAGCCATCCTTCTTCTTAACGAACAACACTGGGGCACCCCAAGGGGAAACACTATGCTTAATGAAGCCTTTATCCAATAAATCCTGAAGCTGATCCTTCAACTCTTTCAACTCTAGCGGGGCCATACGATACGACGAAGTAGAAATGGGCTGAGTGCCCGGAGACAACTCAATGGAAAACTCAATATCCCTATCGGGTGGCATACCCGGCAGGTCAGCAGGGAATACCTCTGGAAGCTCACGAACCATGGGCACAAACTCCATAGAAGGAACCTCGGCACTAGAATCACGAACATAGGCCAAATAGGCCAAACAACCCTTCTCGACCATGCGCCAAGCCTTCATATATGAAATAACTCTACCGAAAGAATGACAAGGAGTCCCTCTCTATTCCAAACGAGGTACTCCTGGTAAGGCCAAGGTCACAGACTTGGCGTGACAGTCCAGAATAGCATGGTAGGGAGATAACCAATCCATCCCCAAGATGACAGCGAAATCGACCATATCAAGAAGCAAGAGATCTACACGGGTCTCAAGACCACCAATAACCACTATACACGACCGGTAGACTCGATCTACCACAATAGATTCACCCACCGGGGTAGACACATATACAGAAGTACTCAGGGAATCACGGGGCATACTCAAATAAGGGGCAAAATATGAAGACACATAGGAGAATGTAGACCCCAGATCAAACAAAGCTGAAGCATCTCTACTACAGACTGAAATCGTACCTGTGATGACTGCATCGGAGGCCTCAGCCTCAGGCTTGGCAGGATTAGCGTAGCATCAGGGCGGAGCCCCTCCAACCTGAACATCTCTGGTCACCCTACTACGGGCTGATCTCTACCTCTCACAGCCTGTCCTCCACCTCTAATAGTCTGGCCTCCACCTATAGTACCTCAACCTCCACCCCTAGCTGGTTAAGGGGGTGGGGGTGAACCTGATGCGGGAATCATAGCACGTGAACCCTGATACTGAGAACTGCAGCTCGGGGGCAATACCTAGCAATGTGCCCTAAAATACCACAAGAATAACAAGACCTCCGCTGTTGAGGCTGTTGACTCGGGAACTGAACCTGTCGACCCGAAGAGCCACCCCGAAAGCTTTAAAATGGTGGTTCACTGATAGGAGCTGGTGGTGCACTGCGGGATACCTGAAGTGCCGACTGGTATGGCCTAGGAGGATGACCTCTGCCAAAAGAATCTCTACCTTCAGATGAGGCACCACTGAACCAGCCGAAATGACGAGGTCTCTTGTCAGACCCTTGACCACTCCCCTGTGAAAAAACCATCTCAATCCTCCTGGCCACATTGGCCGCATCCTAGAATGAAATGTCGGTACCTGTCTCCCTGGCCATCTGAAGTCTGATCGGCTGAGCTAGACCCTCGATAAACCTCCTCACTCTCTCTCGATCCGTGGGGAGTATCATGATAGCGTGTCGGGCCAGAGTAATGAACCTGGTCTCATACTGTGTAACAGTCATCGATCCCTGCTGGAGGCGCTCAAACTGCCTCCGAAGATCCTCCCTCTGAGTAACTGGAAGAAACTTACCCAAGAACAACTCGGAGAACTGAGCCCAAGTCAAAGGTGCAGACCCAGCCGATCCGATCAAGCAATAATCTCTCCACCAAGTCTTGGCGGTACCAGAAAGACGAAATGTGGCAAAATCAACTCCATTGGACTCCACGATGCCCATGTTCCGAAGAACCTCATAACAATTGTCCAAGTAATCCTGGGGATCCTCTGATGGTGCACCAGTAAAAGTAGTAGGGAATAACTTGGTGAAACGATCTAGTATCTATAGAGCATCTGCTGACATAACTGCTCCCTCAACTGCCGGTGCCACAATACCCGACTGAGCTACTCCGGCTTTTTGAGGTCCCGGAGTCTGGAACTGAGGGGCTAGCTGCTCTGGTGTACAGGTAGTAGGAGTCTGGGGCCCTCCCCCAGCCTGAGAGACGGCTGGTGCAGTAGGAAGAGTACCGGCCTGAGCCACGCTCTCCATAAGTCCCACTAAGCGGACAAGAGCGTCCTGAAGAACCGGGGTGGCAATGAACCCCTCTAGGACCTGAGCTGGTCCGACTGGAACCGTCTGAGTAGGAACCTCACCAGCAAAGTCTACTTCTGGGTCCTCTACTGGGATTGCTGCTCTGGGCTGAGCCCTGCCCCTGCCTCGGCCTCTAGCATGGCCTTATCCTCGTCCTCGGCCCCTCGTATGAGCTGTAACAGGAGGATCGGTCTTCCGATCGGTAGATGAGGAAGCACGCGTTCTCTCCATCTACGAGAGAGTGGAATAGAAACTCAATTAGTATTTAGAATTCAAATCGCATGACAGAGAAGAAGAAATGTGAAGTTATTCCTAACTTTGCAGCCTCTGGGGGATAAGTACAGACGTCTCCGTACCGATCCCTTAGACTCTACCAAGTTTGTTCGTTAGTTGTGAGACCTAAGCAACCTAGTGCTCTGATACCAACTTGTCACGGCCCCAAATCCCACCTTCGACCGTGATGGCGTCTAACGTTGTACCCGCTAGACAAGCCAACGTTTTGGGTAAAAATTCACTATTCTCTTTATTTATGGCATCAAAAGGTAACAAAAAGCATGAACGATTTACTAAGAATGCGGAAGCTACAAAGTTATCAACTCAATATAATAAACAATATGAAATTTCCGTACATAATCCCCCAAATTTGGTGTCATAAATTTCATGGACAGTCTAAGATATCTACAACAAGAATTTTAAATGAACAAGTAAAACTATCTGGAAATACAAATAAGAATGAGAGGAAAAGATAAATGGTGACGCCAAGGACCACAAACGCCTGCGAGACTACCTCGGTGTCGCCTATGTGGACTGAAGGATACTCCCTCTATCAGTGTCCACTGGGTCCGGATCCGTAATCTGCACAACATAAAGAAGTGCAGGTGTAGCATCAGTACAACCGACCCCATGTACTGAGTAAGCGCCGAGCCTAACCTCGGCGAAGTAGTGAAGAGGCTAGACACGCCAACAACAAATTACCTGTACAATTCTACAATATATAACAAGAAAATAACAGGAAATAAACAGTTAAGTAGGACGGGGACAAATAATGGGGAAAACAAGAGATAAACAGTAATGAATCACTGAGCAAGGTAGCAATATAGAAGAGTAAAAGTCAACAGGAAGTGACAAGACAAACAAATATGTACACGGCATCACCCTTCGTGCTTTACTCTCATCCTCACCAAAACAAGTACACGACATCACCCTTCGTAATTATAATCTCTTCCTCACAATGCAATAAATAAATAAAAGGGCACGACATGTTCCTTCGTACTTTCAAATGTAAAATCATGACACGACATCACTCTTCGTGCTTTTACTCTCTTCCTCACAATGCAATGAATGAAATGAATACACGACATCACCCTTCGTGCTTTACACTCTTCCTCACCCAATCAACATCAAACAACAACTTGGCAAGGAAATCAATAATAGGAAGTACAATTCATAACCACCCAGCAAGGGGATAACAACCCAAAATAATAATACCGCCCGACAAGGGACTCAGCTATAACCAATATCATACGATTATATAACTTAATAAAATCACTCCTCCACTGAAACAACTTATCACAAATCCTTAATCAAGTATTCTCAGCAATTGAACAACTTCCAAAATGAATCTACTTCATAACACAATGGATATCGAAGCAATAACATGTAATACACCAAAACCGACTCACGGGCATGCTTGACAAACAATGTATAGGTACTCGTCACCTCACCTATACATTGAACATGATAAAAACAAGTAGCACATACGACTCAACACCTATTCTCTCAAGCTAAAGTTAGGCCAAACACTTACCTCGATGCCACGAACACAATCAAGCCTCTACTACCGCTTTACCTCTTGATTCCACCACCAACTCGCTCGTATCTAGCCACAAGTTACTTAATTATATCAATAAATTCTAAATGAATAAGTTCTAATGCTTGGAAATGAGCTTTTCTAAGGTTTTCTCCAAAAAGTCAAAAATCGACCTCGGGCCCGCTTGGTCCAAATCCGAAATTCGGACCAAAACATGATTACCCATTCACCCCCGAGCCCGGGTATATAATTAGTTTTGGAATCCGAACCCAAATTGAGTTCTAATTTCCCAAATTTCAATATTCTTAGGTTTTACCCAAAATTCCCAATTCCCCTTTGAAAACCCTAGATTCTAGGATGAAATCTTGTAAAAAGAAGTTAAGGAGTAAAGAAAATGAGTTAGAAATCACTTACAAATGTTTTGGAGCAGAAAGAGTGTTTAGAAAATCACCGCTTATGTTTTTAGGATTTTGAAAAATAGAAAATAACTGAAAATCCCATTTATATATACCCCTCCTAGGCCTCCACCGCGGACCGCGCTAGAGCGACTGCGACGCGAAGATTCCATCGCGGACCGCGCTAGGGCGACCGCGACCGCGAAGGCCTCAACTGTGGAACCTCTATGAACTCCCCCACCGCGGACCGCACTAGGGCGATCGCGACCGCGAAGGTCCACCGCGGACCGCGAAAGGTCGACCGCGGACCTCACTACAGGTTCAGAGACCTGACCCCCTTTCTAATCTGCAACTGCTGTGTCCTAAGTCTAAAAACACCCCGGAACCTACTCGAAACTCCCCCGAACCCTCGGGGCTCAACACTAATTATACACACAACCTCAAAAATATCCTACGAACTCACTTGTGCAGTCATACCACCAACATAACATCAAAAACAACAAATTAGGCCTCGAAATCATTGTAATATTCCACAACATCTTAAACTCTCATATTTTCCACTTTTAGTCCGAATCACGTCAAACTTAGTCCGTTTCTTACCAAATTCCATAGATAACTCATAATAAACACATTGAACCTGTCCCGGGCTCCGGAACCACAATATGGGCCCGATCACACAAGTTTCACATCAAATTTCATTTTCAAAAGCCTTTATATTTTTTAGAAAATAATTTTTCTTTAAAAATTTATTTCTCAGACTTGGGAGAATTCGATTCCGGGCATATACCCAAGTCCCATATTTCCTACGCACCTTCCGAGACCGTCAAATCATGAGTCCGGGTCCCTTTACCAACAATGTTGACCAAAGTCAACTATATTCAATTAATCATCATAAATTCAATATTTTATCAATTTCTTTCCACATAAAGGCTCCCCGGCTACGCGTCCGGGTTACACACATATCGAGGTGATATAAACGGAGGCTTTCAGGGCCTCGAAATAAAAATTAAGTTAAAATTACACGGGATGACCTTTTGGGTCATCACATTGAGGGTAAATATTTTGGCGCCCACCGTGGGGCCAAGGATAATAGCGCTTATTTGATAAATCTCCATAGCACACACTGCTTTACACTTTCTCTTTGAAGTGTCTTTGATTCCAGGCTAAAATACAAAAAAGTCAAACTTTGAATCAACACCTCTGCATGTAGACAACGAGTCAGGTCACCAAGGTGAAAATAAAAATATAGCGCCCAGAAACGAGATACCACCTGCTAATCCCACTAGAATTCCGATCGCATATTAATTGACGCTAATTCGCATGTGGCTGTCGATGCAAACCTGCCTACCGACCCCAAAAATAGCGTTCAAGGTAGAGCCTGATCGGTAACTTGAAACACACAAAATGTTGAAGGAGACGGGATCAATCTACGAGTGATCTTCTAAATGTTGCAAGCTCAATAGGCGGTGATAGCTTAGTTACTGAATCAAAGCCGTGCACCAAGAAGGGTTGAGCCCGATCCTCCCCGGGAAGTCACCTGCAAGGATGAACCGACGTAGAAATGTCAAACGAAAATGAATCGGGGGCTAACCCCAAGATTATATAGATGATTGTGGAGCTGAAAAATGGATAGAATCAGGGAAGAAGAAGATAAAGGCTAACAACCAAAGAGTGGAAACCTACAATTCACTGCATGGTTTTGAAAATTGAGAAATGTCTACCCAGTTGAACCAGGTCCATCAGGGAAAACATAATCAAACAGACCCATTGGCTCAAGAAGCGTTCATGCATATGAGATAAAACATGATATGTGAATTATTTTTGAACTAAGAGGTTGTCTCCTAAAGCGATAAGGTTGCAAAGTGATAAGAAGATAGAGTTCGAATTCAGCAAGGACAGAAACAATCGAGGAAGTTGAGATGAACACAAACTCTTCCACCAAGGAAGAGTTGCACTAGAACTAAACAACAACAACTCAACTACTGGCGCTATAAAATGTTGAAGCATTCCTGCTGAAGATTGATCGCACAAAGACAGAAGTGAAACAAAAACTGAAAGCAAAATTACCAAAGCAATTTCGCAAGCAGAATCCTTGTGCGACACAAAAGCTACTTGAACCAGCTAGAAGATGCAGTTCCATCTGTTGTCTTTTTTAGTCTAGTTGGTTGTAGTAGGTGATTTCATTTTGCATGTTTCAGCTTTATCTAGAAGCAATTGTAATAGGTACACAGTGTTTAAGTTAGAGTTAACTCGAAGTTTGTCGCAATTAGCTAGAGGCTAGTTTGCCACAAAGGGTTAGAGTTAATCCTTAGGTTTACAAAAGAGTTTATTTTGTAAATGTTGTTTGGCTCAGAGTTGTAGTGAAGAGTTTGGGAAAATTCTACTGGGAAGTAGGTCGTGGTTTTTTTCACCTTTTGAGCCGGGTGTTTTCCACGTAAAAATCTATGTGTTCTTTACTTTTCTGCATTTATTATTCCGCAACAGTACGAGTTGGAACACATAGAAGAACTAGGTTCTTCTATAGAGACTGCACTCAAAAACTGGACACCACACAAATCACCCCCCCTCTTGTGTGGTATTGACGTATAAAACATCAATTAGATGTGGATGAACCTGGTTCATCCGTTGATAAGAAGCTATACAGAGGGATTATTGGGTCTTTATTATATTTCACTGCCAGCAGACCTGATATTGTGTTCAGTGTAGGACTGTGTGCTAGGTTTCAGGAAAATCCAAAGGAGTCCCATCTATCTGCAGTGAAGATTATTCTGAGATATCTGAAAGGCATTACTGATTTATGCCTTTGGTATCCTAAAGGTAGTAATTTCGACCTTGTAGGATATGATGATGCAAATTGTGCAGGTTTGCTGGTTGACAGGAAAAGTACTTCAGGCATGGCTCACTTTTTGGGTTCTTGCCTTGTGTCTTGGGCCACCAAGAAATAAAATTCAGTAGCCTTGTCTACTGCTGAGGCTGAATATTGGCTGCAGCCTCATGTTGTGGTCAGCTTCTATGGATCAAGCAACAACTCATGGACTTTGGTATAGAGGTTGGATGCATTCCTATTTTCTGTGACAACACTAGTGCAATTAGTATGACAAAGAACCTGGTTCATCATAAAAGAACTAAACACATAGATGTTAGACACTATTTCCTAAGGGATAACTATGAAAAAGGAATGATCTCAATCGAATTTTGTGCTACTGACAAACAAATTGCAGATATCTTTACTAAAGCACTAAGTAGGGAGAATTTTGAGAGAAACCGACTTGAATTAGGGATGATTAAGATCACCTAATTGAAAAACAAAAATGAAAAAAAAATGAATTTATTTTTTGTCTAGAAACACCAAAATAGATAATTAACCAAACTAATCATTGCTCAATGTCATGACTTTACTGCCATACTCTCTTGACATGTATTAATATGATTTCCTGGTTGCTAATGATATTTTTCTATCTTAGTAAATTGAGGCAAATTAAAGACTATAACACGATGAACCTGGTTCATGACTGCTGGTTCTTCTGACTGACAAGGTACGTGCTCATCTCCATACACTTCTTGAATTAATTATAGTCACACGTGAGAAGGACTCTATCTATATTTGGTTCATTTCAAATTCTATGTACTTATCCTAAAATGAACCAGTTTCAAGAAGTCCCGTAGGAAAATCACGGACTACGGGAACAGAATCCACAGATGGAGTCTCACTACTAACATCCCTCACAAACGCAAGATAAGATTCACACCCTTTCTCAACCATACGCTGAGCCTTTAAATAAGAAATCACTCTGCTAGGCACATGCTCTATAGACCCCCTCCACTCAACTCTCGGAACTCCGGGCATAGCTAAGGTAACGGTCTTAGCGTGACAATCAAGAATAGCATGACATGGAGATAACCAATCCATGCCTAGAATTACATCAAAATCGACCATACTCAGTAACATCAAGTCCACTCGGGTCTCCAGACCCCCAATAGATATAAGACACGACCGATACACACGGTCCACAACAATAGTATCACCCACCGGAGTCGAAACATGAACAGAAGTAATTAGAGACTCACGGGGCATATTCAGAAAATGAGCAAAATAGGATGAGACATAAGAGTACGTGGAACCAGGGTCAAATAAAGCCAAAGCATCACTGTGACAAACTGAAATAGTACCTGTAATCACTGCATCTGACGCCATAGCATCAGGCCTAGCCGGAAGTGCATAAATACGTGGCTGGCCTCCACCTGCTCGACCTCCCCCTCTAGGACGGCCTCTAGCTGCCTGGCCACCACCCCTAGCGGCCTGGGTAGGTGGTGAAATAACTGGGGCTGAAGCCGAGGGCTGAACCCACTGCAAAGCTGAACTATTAGAACGACGGGGACACTGCCTCCACTCATGTCCGAACTCTCCACACTCATAACAATTACCTGGAGTCGGAGATGAAAACTGACGAAAACCTTTGCCACCCTGATAACCACCGAACGAACCCTGATAAGACGACGCTCGGGCAGAGCTCTAAGCTGGAAGGGCACTAAAAGATGAACGTCCCTGATGAGCATTGCAAGGACCCTATCCCGGCGATACCCCATTGTATGCTGGGCGAACTGACTGTGGAGGTCTGAATGAACGACCTCTGTTAGGCTGAAATTGCCCTCTGGAAGGGGCACCACTGAAATTTCCTGATCCCCGAGGCCTCTTGACCTCTCTTTCCTCACGATCCTGCCTACGAACCGACTCAATATCCCGAGCAATATCAACAACCTACTCAAATGTAAATCCAGACACCCTCTCTCTGGTCATCAAAATCTGAAGCTGATACGAGAGACCATCTACAAACCTCCTAATCCTCTCCCTGTCAGTAGGGACAATCTCAGACGCATGTCTGGCTAACTCAGAAAACCTCATCTCGTACTGGGTGACTGATAATTCTCCCTGGCGCAGCTGCTCAAACTGCCTACGCTGCTCTTCTCTGTGGGACTAAGGAATATATTTCTCCAAAACGATCGTGGAGAACTGCTGCCAGGTGAGAGGTGTTGAACCCACTGGCCTACGCTTTTCAAATGACTCCCACCAAGTAAAAGCATCACCCGCAAACTGCAATGTAACAAACGAGACCCCGCTGGTCTCCAAAATACCCGCAGTACGCAGTATCCTCTGGCAT